>JACGDI010005757.1:985534-1041961 GCA_014898725.1 Jacaranda copaia
TGACAACAAATTACATGGTTCGTCTTATATATAGCCAAACACGGTAAGATTTTTAATTGAGGACTTTTACTGTGAGCGAGGAAAAAATGAACCCTTAATTAAAAGAGATTAGCATATGGAGCTATGATAATTTCTTATAGCCAAACATGACAAAATTTTTAATTGAGGATTTTTACTCCAAGCGACGAAAAAATAAATCCTTAAAAGAGAGTAAAATAGAATGCATGGAGTCATGATAATTTTAATAATTTGAACAATCTGTGAAACCCAATATTTACAATTATTTAATAATTACTAAAAAAAAGGATAAAATAGAAGACACCAACTTTTAAGAAAATTCAAACAATGATGAATCAAGACAAAGAAAATGAATGCATTTCGAATATACAATTTTAAAAATATAGCTGACAAGCAGACACATTTCAAAAATTATCCACTTATAAAATATACAAAGCTAAAAAACTCATAAGATATTATTGTATTATTAGGCCTTGTTTGTTTGGCTCTATTAAATATGATACATATATAATCAAATCTCTTTTAATATTTGTTTTAATTGATAAAAGTTTTTGATAAATTCTGAGCCCAACATTATTTATTGTTGCTTTTGGAAAATGGATCCAAGGGGGCAATACTTGATTAGGTTTGATGAGAATTTACAAAGGCTTTGTTTGATTATATTTTTCCGGATCAACATTGTTTTGGGAAAATGTAATCAAACATATTTTCATTTTTCCTTCAAAATGTACATTCTTCAATATATACATACATATATTATATATATTATAATACTTTATTATTATTCTAATATTAAAAAAATTATTCCATTTCATTTTCACTATAAAAACCTAACAAAAAGGCATTAATTTGATAGTTACAGTAAAAAAATATCCCTCCAAAATATAAACAAACATACCAAAAAATAAACTTTTATATTTTTCAATAATTTATTCTCCAAAAATATGTAATAAACACATAATAAAATCAAACAAAAAATAAAACCAAACAATGCCAAAGATCTAATAAGTCCTATTTTTAATCTTATTTTCAATTAAACCATGTTCTCAATAATATAGAAGAATGAAGAAGTTGTGAAAAACTTATTAAAAAGTATAAATGATATAATAGTAAATTTAAATATTATATATTAATTTATTTATATACTAATTATACCAACCAAAAATAAAATTAAAATATTCTATTTTAATAAGTTTAAAATATATCAATTTACTTATATATCACTTATAATCACATCATTAAAGGCAAACGAACTTCTATAACCTAAACGTAGAACGTATATAAACGCTGGTGAAGTGTTATTTTGTGGACTTGAGAGTACAAAACACTAAGGGCTTGTTTGCTTCACTTAATTTTGCATGATGAGTTAGGTATAGGGTGTAATTTAGTGTTTAGTTGAATATTCTTAGATTCATGATTTGTTTATGGCTTGACATGCTATCCAGCCAATTCAAGGATTGTGCATCAAGCCTTTGAAGGACTAATATATAATCCAAGGAAAAAGAGGCAGTTTAATTATATAGCAAAATAACGTGTTTGTCCATTGTAGTATTTAAAAAGATTTTTACTTATAGTCTGATTCGAGATATTAAGGTTATTTCATTTCTAATCAAATTGGACAATGTTATTAACCAAACATTTAGATTGCAACAGACTTGGATATCAAGCAACTTAAAATCTCAAACCAAACAGCAAACTATCAAGTCGTGAATATAAATTCTTAGTTAATGTATCACTCACATATGAATTATACAAAATCTCATACATACCAGGCTACCAGCAAACGAGCTCTAGTAAGAATAACTTGGGCGCGGACTGCAGAGCAAATATTTAAGAGGGAAACGCTTTCTAATTAGTTCAAATGTCATTTTCTTTGTCCTCTCGCTGAAGTTTCTAAAATGCGCCAAGGAGGCTGGTCGAGCCTAGAGCCTGTGTAGTCTCTTCAAATATTTTCTCCCGCCAAAAATCATAGGACATAAATTTCAGTCACCGGAGCCCTCAGAGTCACCGCCACCGGCAGCGTCATCATCAATCGATATGTACGGACACCCAGAGGAAATCCACGGCAGTAAATCGAAATTCCAATCGGCGGCAACAAGTGATTTGTGGCGTATCCTGCCCATCTATTTTCCCCAAATCAACGCCGAGGACTCAGAGCTCAAATTCCATCTCACTTCAGACCTCTTTCACTTCTTCTCATCTCCTGCGGCAAAACAATTTGTCGATCAGGTGTGTTTCTACTGTGTGTGACGTTTTTGTTATCCTGCTTTCAGACTATGTTTTGCCAGGAAATTCTAGCTCGTCTGAGTTTGACGGAACCCCATCTTACCACACATCGAATCAATTATATTTTCTATGTAATTAATGTACAATTAAAAGAGATGCACAATCACAGTAAGTTTCGTAGCACTTGGCATGTGATTACTTTAGTTTGGCAAAACTAAATTTGGGCAAAAACTTTCCGTACTTCAAGAAGGAAAACCTTGGGGAAAATAATCTATTCCTTTGATTTTAAGAAAATCACGAAGGAAACACTTTTAGGTTACAATTATTGGAGACTTTTTTTTTTCTAAATATATTTGTTTTTTTTCCCCTCCAAATACTGGATCAAGTTGTCAAGTGATCCGTCAATGTTACATCAACCGTTTTAGTGCATAACAAGTGCTTGGTTGAATTAATATTTCCAACACTGACTGATAGATCCAAGTTTGTGTAAAAATAAGGATATGATGGTATAAGATGAACTTATTTAGTGGAACATTATAATATCATGGATAGGTGAAAGAGGATGATGGCTTATTTATCTTACCGCTCGACTTCCAGCAATTCCGGAAAGTATGTGAGATTGAGGAGTTTTATGTAGTATTAGAGGAAAAACCTAAAGATGCTCTGCTGTGCATGAGCGCTGCAGTGCACAAGGTACACAATTTTTTTGCACTGTAAAGAGGTTGATATTTATTGTGTTTGTGAAATGATTTTTGTGTGTACTGAACTGGGGTAGGTCTTTTTTATCAAAGAGGATCTGATGGAGGATTGTGCAAAGATTAATGTCCGTCTGCACAATTACCAAGAGTCCATGATTGCTTTGAAGAATCTTAAGGCTGCTTATATTGGTACTTCTACAATTTTCTTTGGCTTAGATTTTCTAGATGAGGTTGTTCGTAGAAACTCCTACTTTGATGCTGCAAATGAAATGAAATTACATACTTGCGTGATTACACAGACAGGCTTGTTTCTGTAAGGGGAACTGTGCTAAAAGTTAGCACAGTCCATCCTCTGGTGATACAAATGAGTTTTTCATGTGCTAAATGTGGGACCACCATTACCTGTGACTTTCCTGATGGGAAATTTTCTCCACCAACGAAATGTGAAATGCAAGCATGTAAAAGCCGAAATTTCAATCCCATCAGATCTACTGCTCGATCAATAGATTTTCAGAAGATAAGGTAGAGTTGAAACACTTCTGCATGCCCTTAATTAAGAATACCTCACTGTGAAGGTTTAAGGCAAGCTATTCTGTCCGTCTGATTTTTATTTTTTACTTTTCATGTGTGACCTAATATAACCTTCAGGATTCAGGAGCTGCTGAAATCCGAACATCATGAAGAAGGAAGGGTTCCTCGGACAGTTGAATGTGAACTGACTGAAGATCTAGTGGATGCATGCATTCCTGGAGATGTTGTAACTGTAACTGGCATAATAAGGGTGATTAACAATTATATGGATATTGGAGGAGGTAGGGGAAAGTGTTCTGAAAGAACTGCAACATCCTGCCACAATCTACAAAATTTTCTTTTGAGTACTTGATGAATTTCTATCATTTAATTTAAAATTTTTGTGTTCCATCATTTCTGCACTTCTATTTCTCTTACCATGAGGATGGCGCTAGCATTCATGCACACAACATTATAGTATTAATTGCACGATTGACTTTAATGTGGAGAATTCTATGGAAGAATGATGGTGCGAATTAGAGGATAAATAATTTTATCAACATGGTGCACCGAAATTAACCTCTTGTAACTTTCTTCCCAGAATGATATCTCTAAAAAAGATCTTGTTATATGAGTATAACCTTTATGTTTGTCAATTTTTATGTTGAGGTGATGTTCATATATTTATTGCAACCCTTGATTTTTTTTAAAAAGAAAAAGAACCCATGGTACTTTTATTTATAGTTGGCATGATATGATCTCATTTGTAATGGTCTGTCTTACTTAGCTAAACCAGCAAATCTAGAGAAATGAGATTTCTTTATCTACCTAATTACGGGCACACCTACCTATCAAGGCACTCCTTAGTTATATCATTTGGCATTCTGAAGTTGCAGTTCTTAATTTTATATGAAGGTGACTCATTTTTGGATGTGTTCGCTTCGTGCTCAGGAAACTAAATTTTATTTTGACTAGTCAAGCAGCCTAGAAAACTTTTTGGATTTTCCAGATGATGTCTTTCCTGTTGCCAGTGCAGTTGATGCTGCTCCTTCTCCTATTGAGGCATTGTTATTTTTTGGAAACAAAATTTTCATTTGTAAAGATGCATATTTATATGTTAATTAAAACAAGTGAAGAAGATTTTATTCAAGAATTTTACGCTAGTTTGTTTAAGTTTTCCATATATTCTTAGCTTGTTTGTTTCCGGATACTGTACATTTCAGTTGATATATTTCCAACTTTTCACATGTTTCCTGGTTGTGTTTTGTTTTCTTTTTAACAAATTTTAGGAAAATCAAAAGCCAAGAACCAAGCATTGTACTATCTGTACCTAGAAGTAGTTTCAATAACAAACTCAAAGTCCCAGTCCGTGCCTGAAGATATGCAACATACTGACACCAATGCTAGGGCCACCGAGCATTTTGATTTGTACTCATTTTCTCCCAGAGATCTAGAATTCATTGTAAAATTTTCTGAGGAGCATGGTTCTGATGTATTTCAACAGATTCTGCAATCAATTTGTCCATCCATATATGGGCACGAGCTTGTTAAAGGTATATGAAAATGATTACTTTCAGACTTTTCTTATGTCAATATTTCAGCATGGACAATTGGATTAATTCCACTGTTTTTGCTATATCATTCCAATGCCAAGCATTATATTCCAGCACTATCTAGGTCCTTAGATATTTCTAATATTGCCATTGTCCTTACTAGAAACCCTTTTACCGATGATGTAAAACTTCCATCCTTTAACTGTCTCTCTCTCTTTCTCTCTCTCTCTCTCTCAATATAATTCTTATATGTTATCAAAACTGCTATATAAGTTTTTAATGCATTTCAACTTTAGAATATGCAATTCAGGTTCTCATCTTACTTGCCAGGCGAACCTAAGGATTTTTTACCCTTATTTAGAACTTGAGGTCCTCAAATGTTGTCCCATCTAAAATTCCAGAATAAAAATTAATAGGAAATTCCACCTATCTTAACTTGAAGTTTAAAATGAATAGTGCCATGCATGTTCTAACTCTGAAATAATGACTGCAGAATAAAATCAATTTTTATTGAGAAGTTTGCTTTTCCAACTTTTGCGCATGTACTTGAACATGCATATCTGTAGAACATACTTCAACAGCTCTATTGTTGCTACCGCATTTGACTGGTAGATATAGTTGGTAGAAGGATTTCAGTTATTGATTTGAATTTTCGAAAATGATATGCATGCTATGCTATGATCTTCTTTTTCTCATTGTTGGTCTGCAGCTGGAATTACATTAGCATTGTTTGGTGGTGTTCGGAAGCATTCGACGGATCAGAACAAGGTACCTGTCAGAGGAGATATCCATATAATTATTGTTGGTATGGATATTTTCTTTTTCCACCTTAGGCCATTACCTACTTTACAAGCCTCATTTGTTTTCTACAGTGGCCATACTAAATATTACCTGGAAATTATGGGAGTCTTTATATGTGAACATTTGAATATGCAAGTTATTTATGGAATTAGGTGATCCTGGACTGGGTAAAAGTCAACTACTTCAAGCTGCAGCTTCTGTTTCCCCCCGCGGCATATACGTGTGTGGTAATGCCACAACTAATGCTGGCCTTACTGTTGCAGTGGTGAAAGATCCTATGACAAGTGACTATGCATTTGAAGCTGGTAAACTTTCTTCTTCGCCATATATTTCCAGATTGACTGGTTTATTGAAATACTGTGATGCCTCCTTGAGAATAAATAGCTGAACCATGTTCAAATTTCTATTTGGCAATAATCAGGAGTTTTGATTACTGAATTTTAAGAAGTTTCTTTAAAGATCCCTTCCTCCTGTCATCTCTCTCTCTCTCTCTCTCTCTCTCTCTCTCTCTCTCTCATATCCTAAAACACCAGAAAGGTAGTTGGAATTTAAAATTCTGAACCGTCATTAGTGCTAATACACAGGGTGGTGAGTTGATATACTTTTGTCCTAGTGGATGTGTCTTCATAATTCATATTGAACATGAGAAACACAAGTTGTGGTTCATATTTATTAAATTGATTATATAAATGTTGAAGGAAGATCTTCATACTTTGATTTTTGATGGGATATGATGTTGACGCTCTATGTTACCTCTTTTCTATAGAATGTGGAATTTGCTAGTTTGGGTATTTTTCATGAGAGTTTCTTTTGCTTGATAACATAAAGAGTAATCATTACTATTCTTCTTGATTTAGTCAAATCATTTGTTGAATTCATGCTAATGGAAAGGTTAGACAAGGTTAGCCAATGGCCATTTAGACCAATGGCAACTCCAGTGTTTTGGGGGGATATCTATTTCTTTACATTGAACGGCCTTCAAATAGGCTGACCATTAAACGTCGAAATTAAATTCTTTCTGAATATATTTACCAAGCACTGACTGCATTGCGGCATCCAGTTTCTGGAAAAATCTCGCTCAATCCTAAGATTATTTCTCTGCTTGCTTAGGCTTATGTTAATTCAATACATTTCTGTCATATTTGCTATATGTGCATACCAAGTAAATACATTTTGCTAAAGTTAACTATCATGTTCTTTTTACAGGTGCAATGGTACTTGCAGACCGTGGATTATGCTGTATTGATGAGTTTGACAAAATGTCAGCAGAACACCAGGTTTATAAAGTCCTGACTTCTTCTGAAAACATGATTGTTTGGTTGCCAAAATAAATACATGCTGATTATCTAACTGTCTCCAGGCCCTATTAGAGGCGATGGAACAGCAGTGCGTCTCTGTTGCAAAGGCAGGACTTGTGGCAAGTTTATCAGCAAGAACATCTGTTTTAGCTGCAGCAAACCCTGTTGGTGGTCATTATAAGTATTGCTCCTAAATTTTACCTTAATTTTTATTACTGTATACTTTTATCAGGATTAGAACTGTCTGACTGCCCCATACCTGTATCTGGTATGCTTTTGTGATGAATCTTGCAAACTCCAAGTCTTATGTAACCATACATGCTGACCATTTCCAGAATCTGAATCTTAAAAAACTTCTCTTCTGCTATTCTTTTATATCTTTCACTGGATTAATTATATGCAATTATCCATTTTTTTCCAAACTGAAACAGTAATAAAGGTTTAAGACGGACTCTATATGCATGCTCTAAATCAGATGGTTTTAAATAGTTAAATATGGAATAGTTGTCCATTGATTTATGCTATAATACTGTACCTGTTTTAATTAAATTTTGAATTCTCATTGCAGCCGTGCAAAAACTGTGAATGAGAATCTGAAAATGAGTGCTGCTCTTCTCTCACGATTTGATTTGGTTTTCATATTGCTTGATAAACCTGATGAGTTGCTGGATAAGAGACTTTCAGAGCACATAATGTCAGTAAGTCACCCCCGCCCCCCCCTCCAGTTTAATTATGTGACACATTCAGGTATATGAGATTGCTGACCAGTTATCTCCCAGATGTGTGCTTAATTATTTTTCTGAACCAAATTACTCAACTATGCACCAATTTATTTCTTTTACATGAATATGTTGGAAAGACATTTTTCCTGGGTCTAGAAGATATAAACAATATAATGCTCTAGAAAAGTAAAAAAAGTGCTTTGTGACTATTGTTGTGTTACCAAAAGGAAAGGGCAAGTGGTAACTGGAAGACTGTACTACTAATCTCATGAGTCTTATGAGTGACTCTTAACCTGCTTGGACTCAGGATGCTTCCATGAAAATTGTGGAACAATTTACGACCTGTCTATTAATCAAGGCAATGTGTGACTGAACTTGCTCCTGTAAAACTTAGTTGTTGAGGAGAAGTTGGTAACTTCACATTGGACTGGAGTGAAACTCCCTCATTTCACATGCTTCTCTTGTGCTCAATTTGCCCACAGGGGCACAGTCATCAACAAGATTATATTTGTCAGGCTCCTTTTTTCTAATGTCCTAGCATCAAATAGAAGCATAAAAATTGGAACATTTCTTTTGCAGCTGCATGCTGGCAATGGACAACCTTCTCCCTCTGGAAAGAGGTTATGTACAGGTGATATTTTCACCTCTATTATTAATTTACCATAGGATTCTTTTGACACAATATTTGATTTGCCACTTGCAGAATCACGGGATATCAGAGGTGTAGATATGAATGTAAAAAGCGGCTCCTTAGTTGCTAGGTTGAGACTTGACCCTAAGAAAGACAGTGATTTTGTTCCACTGCCTGGTCCTCTTCTGCGTAAATACATTGCTTATGCAAGAACTTATGTATTTCCAAGGTGACGTCATGTTCTCTATCATGTCAAAAATTTTGTTGAGTACTTCTCTAAATAAATAATTAACGAGTATTTCTTTCATCAAGGATGACAAAACCAGTGGCGGAAATCTTGCAGAAGTTTTACTTACGTCTAAGAGACCATAACACTTCTGCTGATGGTACTCCAATAACAGCAAGGCAGCTGGAGAGTTTGGTAAGGCTGGCGGAAGCTCGAGCTAGAGTGGATTTACGGGAAGAAATAAGCACTCAAGATGCTTTGGTAAGTTTGTCTTGTAAGGAGTAAGTGGCTCTGGAATAACTTTTATGTATGAATTACCAGCTACATATGACAAAATTAGCATGGTCGATAAAACTTGCCCATAAGTTGTCCCCTGGGGCCTGAACCTGTATCGTGACATGGTGCATTGCCATTTGGGTAATGTTTGTGACTTGAAACTGCTCATTCTTTTGGAAATGAACCATGCAAAATAAGGGCTTGTGAGGTGTTACGCATGAAATTATGTTGGTGCCATTGGGTATGCCATTTATTGTTGAGTGAATGCAGAGGAAGATGTGTCATTTGTAAGCATAGAACTCTTCGGATGAACACTATGTGGACAGCTGGATGTTCTATTAAGAAATTGTTTTTGCTTGCTGAAACTTATAAAGATCTTATTGCAGATTACCTTCTGCTATCTTCCCTAAGCAGTCTCAATGCCTGTACAGAAGTCTGCTCCAAGGTTCAGATTATTATTTGACTGTTTCAAGGGATTTGATTTCATTCAGCATTGGATGTATGATCAGGAAGAGCTACACTGACACATGTGGAACTCCTGAATTTACCAATTGTCTTAACTTTGTCATGAAAATGTATATCTCCTTTTGCTTAAGTTGCTAAATAAATTATGCAGAGTATTAGATGTGAATAAAGGCAGGGAATGGAAAAAAAAACTGAATCCCTTGTTTAAGTGTTCTTCTGCACCTTTCATAACATCACTTTGACTTACCTGAAGCAAAAATTAAATATTGAATAAATTAACTCTAGACTAGAATATGGATATTAAAATTCACATATCTTGACGTTCTAAAGAGAACGTGAAATAGCAAGCTTGCATTGAGATTCAGTCACAAGTTTTTGCTATAAATGCACAGGATTTAGCTCAAGTTTAACCTTGGAAATATTCGGGCAACCAACTTGCTCATTTTTGGTATATATTCAGCTCTTTTAGCTTGGATGGAATGGCTGAAATAGATTAGTTGATACACTTAATGTAGGACTTTGATTTTCTAAACATTCTTGTATGTTCCTGTATTTTTACCTGTTTAGTCCTACATACTTCATGCTTTTAAGCCATATATATCATCAGGATTGTTTATGATGACTTGTACAGGATGTTGTGGAGATAATGAAAGAGTCCTTGTATGACAAATATGTCGATGAGAATGGCCTTGTTGATTTTGGACGGAGTGGTGGAATGAGCCAACAGAAAGAAGCCAAGCGATTTTTAAGTGCCTTGAATAAGCAATCTGAATTGCAACAAAAAGATTGCTTCTCTATATCTGTATGTAATCCTAGTCGATTAAGAATTTCTTCTATTGATCTGGACTTAATGGAAAAGATATGTGGAGAAAAAAGTCTGATTCGTTGATCATTTGCTCAGGAAATTTACAGTTTGGCAGATAGAATTGGTTTAAGGGTTCCAGACATTGACACCTTTGTGGACAATTTAAACAGTGTCGGTTATCTTTTAAAGAAGGGACCAAAGACGTATCAGGTACTGCGCTATGACAACTTCAGCTACTGCTCCTCGTTTAGCATTTCATTTCAACTGCTACAGATGTGTAAAGATAACAATGAATTTGTTGGAACGTTTTCTACACAAATAAAAATGGTGTTATTTGTCAGCTTCAGTTTTCTTCCATTTTCCATTCTTAGTTTGACTGGTGCATCAAGATAATATTTGATGCTTGTGCTTGCATTTTGGGCTTACATGCTGTCACGAGGAAGTAAATATTATCTTATTTAGTCTTCTGCAGTTGAAACTTGCGCTTACTAAGAGTTTCCAAGTTATTTTAACGCAGGTGTTATCATCATCTTATTCCCGCAGCCAGTCGTCAAGGTCTAGATGATTTCTGCAGCTCTCAACAGCAGGCTAAATTCTGAAGTCAACATTTAACATTTGGCTTTTGTATATATCCCCAGACTTCATTTCAATCAGTACAAATGCTAATGCAAGGGGTGGTTGTTTATTCATCAACCATCACCTGAAGGTTAACCACTGGGCATGCCTTATAATTTGTGCATTGATTTTGCTGAACCACAAGACTGAAGAAGACAACATTATAAATTTTCACATTTCTTTGAAGCTTTACAGTGTTGTACACATGCATTTCACTGTAACCTACCACATGCTGTTAATTTACCCTCTGTAATGTTTACAAGATGAGTGCAGATTCGTTGATATTCTAATTTCTACAGACAAGGATCAACATGATAAACGGTGCATGCAACAATGGTTTCACTTCAAACTTTTGAACTACTTTCCCTAGATAAGTATAATACTGTTGCATTTGTTGAGTAGACTGAAGTTTCTACTCGTATTCATCCGCAGGGTCAAGCCGCCATTCACTCCCGTAATAAGAGTTGGGCAGTCCCAACCAAAACTTGAAAGCCTCCGCTGCCCTTTTCCTTTCCCTTCTTCTATCCTGTCTAGCCCTTGAGGCATGCTTACTGGTAAACATCCTTGAATGCATCTCTACATAGATTCTCTTGTACTTAGTCTTATTCGGAGGTATGTCGTGCTCCTCCATGCAAGCAACAATCTCCAAAGCTTTCCTAAAGAAAGCTGCCCTCACACAAATATCTGCCAGAGCATCTAAAAGTCCTTCATCAGGTTTTAGACGTGGGAGGGCTGACGAAGAACTAGATTCTTCACCTTCATTTTGAATCCCACACCTCTCCTTTATTTCATTCCACAGTAGAAGAGCTTCCCCTGGTTTTCTAGCCAATGCAATCCCATTTGCAAGACTTCCATAGGTGGCCACATTTGGATAGACCCCATTATCTTTCATCTTCAGGATTATACTCTTTGCTTCATCTACCAGACCAAGTTTACAATATCCTTCAACCAACATATTCCATGCAACCAAATCGACTTTCACTCGAGGATCTTTAAGCATCTCATCAAAAACCTTGTTGGCTAATTTTGGCTGGCCAGATGAAGCAAAGGCTTTCATCAAAGTGGTGTAACTTACTTTTGTTGGAGCAATACCTCTCTTCCGCATCTCGTTGAAGTATGTAAGAGCTCCTGCGCTATCATCAACCAATATACACCCATCAATCAATGTATTATAAGAAACCACATCAGGTTCAATCCCTGCCTCGTCAACCATCTCCCTAATGAGATCCTCCGCCTTATCAATCTGCAGTTGCTGGCAATATCCTTTCAGAAGAATATTATATGTGATTAGGTTGGCAGGAACACGGATTCTAGCCATCTCCTTGAGCACTTGTCGTGCCCTGTCCATCGATCCAGCCTTCACAAATGCAGATATAACTGTGGTGTAAGTCACATGGTCTGGATGGGTGGTACTGTCTTTCTGGTGCTTCATGGCCTCAAGCATCCTCACTGTGTCAGCAACACGACCGGCCTTCATATAACCTTTCATCAAGGTTGTATAAATTCTCGAGTCTGGTGCAACTGCCTGAGGCAATTCTGGAGGCTCACTACCAAAATCAATTGAACTGGGTAACAATTTCTCAAACACATCAGTTTCATTCACCATTTCCTCATCGTCTGAGTACCCATTCTCAGAGCATGAGGACTCCCTCAAAATCTTGCAAAGGTCTCTCCTCCCTTCTCTCATAGCCTGAATCAGTTTCTCAGCAGTCTCCAAATCACCAAAACCAACATAAGCTGCAACCAGTGAATGCAATGTCGTCTTACACAAAGCTATCCCCTTTTCAATGATCCTCTCCAAAACAAACACAAGCAAATCCTTCCTCTCAACTCTCGCACATAATTTCATCATTATATTATACGTCAGTGCATCGGGGTCATGCCTGAATTCAGACATTTCATCAAACAGTTGGAGGAACTTCTTAGTATCACCAAGATTGGCACAAGCATTGAGCACAGCATTATAAGCACCCGTATCCGGTCTCGAGTCCTTAACTACTTCAGAATCCCCAAATCTGCGTACCCTTGTCGTCACAGAATCAAACAGCTTAATCGCCTCAAGTGGTCCATCATCACCTGAAGCAGCGAGTCTGCTTATCACAGCACTCCACGCCTTGACATGGGGGAGATAACCTGACTTAAGCATGGACTTAACAATAGATGCGGCATAAAGAGTGTGGCCGCCTTTGGCGGCAGCCACCGCGAGGAGGCCGAGGGAATTGGCATCGACGCGGTGGAGCTGGCGCTCGCGCCGGAGGCGCTGGATAATGGACTGCGCTCTAGTCAAACCTTCCACCGTGTTTAGATAGGACAATTGTGAAACTAAGCGGCTAAGGCAGGTGGGATTTGGGAGGTGGGCGCATTGCGCGTAGAATAGCCAAGCCTCCTCAGTTTTCCTTTGCTGAAGGAGTGTGAGGAGTACCTGATCTTGGGAATTCGAAAACTTGTCAGTAGAGGTTGCGGAAGCTAGAGAGATGTTGGAAGAGTTTTTGGTGGTCCGAACGCGAAGTGAGGAAGGTTTTGAGGTGGTGGAAGGGGAAGCGGTGGCAGAGGCGAAAAGGGTGGTGGAGGAAGGCGGCGGCGAAACCCAGCGGAGGCTGAGAGAGTGGGCAGCGTTCATGGCTGGTCCATTTGGTTCGGGGAAGAAGCGTGGAAAGTGGGTTTATTCAAATGTTCGATGGTTAAGAATTTAATTTTTTCTAGTGATAAGATGGGATATTTTTGGAAGGGGCAACTGATTTTGGGTGGAGAAGGAAAGTACTACGTCGGCCGTATATTCGGGCCTCTTGTTTGGCACACGATGATTGGCTGGTTGCGTGTGGTTCCGGCACTGTCCCCTTTTGGTATATCTTTCTTTTGTTTTCTAGTTTTTCTTTTTCCTCCACATAATATAGTTAAATTTTTTTTATGGATCCCATCTGACGAAATCATGTGATGTGAAACCATTCAAAATATTACTCATTGATTTTGAAGTTGGTTATGCATGACATTTCTTACAAAGCCAGTAGACTCCCTCGGCTAGAGGCTAGGTTTGTCTATTTAAGGATCAAGAATCATGCTATAATCAAAGCTAAAGTGGAGACATACTGAGAGCTAACCATTCTTGGAGGATTACGACGATGAATCTTGAAATAAGTGCAAATTAAACTGGCCGTGTAAATAAATAGAAAATAAGGTTTATCCAAATAATTTTTAAAGGTCAAATGAGTTGTATTTGAGTACTAAATTGTTATTTTAAATCTCAAATTAACGAAGTATAAAATTCATACCATGCTATTTAATTGGATATATGCCAATTAACTTGTGAATTGTTAAACATATACTATAACATTTTACTTTATAATTCATTATATTTCTATATTTACAATTCACTTGGCATATATCCAATCATAGACATGAAATCTCCAAAGAATATGAAGACATCCAAGAAAATCAAATTGAATTTGTGATTCTATAATATAATTTCTAAGTCCTTCAAAACCTCATCAAAGCAAACCCACAAGAGTTTCAGAGTTCAATGGGCACAAGATATGTTAGTTCTTGCCAAAAAAATTCAGTGCCACAATTGTACTTTGGCCATACTACCTTCCATTTTCAGGCTATCATCACAACATTAATTAAAGGAAGATGTAATTAAGCGTAAGCTCAACATTTCCACTCACCTTGCCTTAAAAATCAACCACACTACCAGCAAAGTGTCTCCTGTTCCTCTTGGCTCAAAAGAAGCATCCCCTGGGCCAATGCTTTCCAGAATCACCAGTAATCATTACAAGAACATATACCATCCTTAAAATGATGAAATCTGTTGGAGTCCCTTAACACAATCTGCCTCCCGACGATTTCTGATATGCACTTAAAGGCCGAATGGCAGTCCCCACAAACTCTTAGATTCTTCATTATCCTTATAGGCAGTTGTGATTTGCGAGTAAGAACAAAAGCAACTGCTAGCCTCTCACTGTGGTAGCTCAACACTTCTTCTTTGTTCTCCACTTCAAGATCATAGAGAGCACATCTTGTCTGAGGTACATATCCCGCTGCCTTCATTTTCCCATGCAATTCACCAAGCTTTTCATATACTGCATCCGTATCAGGATGTGATTTGTCCCCACAGACGAAAACGTGTATCCCATCTTTCATGGTGACCCAACTGCAGCCGGCTTCTTTCTTCGCTGCTGCTATCTTCATTGCATGTCGGGCCTGAGCCACATGTTCCCATTTTTCTCCAGAAGCATACATGTTAGCAAGGAGGACATAGTTGACACCATTTTGGGGTTCCAACTCCATTATCATTTCAGCAGCCCGCCTGCCTAAATCCAGCAGCCGACCATTTGCCCGGCCACAGGCACCAAGAATTGTCCTCCATATTAGAACATTAGGCCTTATTGGCATTCTATTTATGAAATCCTCTAACTTAGTGAACTCACCAGCTCTGCCAAGAAGGTCAACCATACATGAGTAGTGCTCGATTTGAGGGGTGAGTCCATACACTTTGCTCATAGATTCAAAATGGTCATGACCTTGGCTGACCAATCCCATATGGCTGCAAGCTGATAAGACCCCAACAAAGGTCACATGATCTGGTGGCTGGTTTTCCATTTTCATCTGTGTAAATATCTCTAGAGCTTTGTGTCCATCACCATGCCGTGCATGGCCAGATATCATGGAGTTCCAAGAGTATAAATTCCGGAAAGGCATTAAGTCAAAGAATCTTGAAGCATAGTCTATCCTTCCACATTTGGCATACATGTCAACAAGTGCACTTCCGATAACCACATCAGATACCAAACAAGCTCTAGCTGCACAAGCGTGAACCTCCATGCCATGCTCCAATGTTGCAACAGAAGCACAAGCACTGAGAACTGTGGCAAAGGTGAAAGAATCTAACTTTTGGCCATTATGCAACATAAGCCAGACCAAGTCCATAGCCTTCACTAAAAGCTCACTGTGGATGTATCCTGAGATCATGGAATTCCAACTGACATCATCCCTTTCCGACATTCTAGAGAATATAAGTTCACAGTCATTCATTTTTCCACACTTGCCGTAGCATGTGAGCAGAGAATTCTTAACTGTATTGTCATCCATGAGGTGATATTTTAACACCAGTGTGTGAACCTGACGTGTTAGTTCAATACAAGAAAGAGATGCTGCTGCTGAGAGGATGTTTATGAAGGTTACATTGTTGGGAATCCATCCAGCTCGCATCATCTCTATGAAGCATTTTGCAGCTTCCAGAACAGATGCCTCAGAATCATGAAATGCCCTGATAATTGAATTCCATGAGACCTGATCCCGATCATGCATAAAGGAGAATACTTTCCTACATTCACTGACACATCCAGTATCTGAATATAGGGAAAGAAGGGTATTTGATACAGAAACGTCCCAATTGAGTCCCAACTTAACTGCTTCGCCATGTATTTGCTCTCCCATCCTCATCCAGCCTAGGCTGCTACATGAACTTAAAGTGCTGATTAGCGTGAAATTTGAAGGTATTAGCCCCATTCTCTTCATTGTGCGGAAACTCAACAATGCATCTTCAAAACACTCGTTTTGGTCTAGCCCAGAGATCACGGAACTCCATGAAACTGAATCTTTATCCACCATCAACTTAAAAACAGAACAAGCATTTTTGGTAGCTCCACATTTGGCATACATATTAATCAAGCTGTTCCCAATGGCAATGCTTGAATCACTTATCCCAGTTCGTAGGAGATATCCATGTACCTCTTTCCCTCTACTTTTCCCATCTTCTAGACATGAGAATTCAACAAAGGCACTCAAGAGAAGCACATAAGTATCAGCATTTAATCTAACTAGATCCCTTGCTTCCAAGAACACCTCAATTGCTTCTTCCCCTTGCTTAAGCTTCACCAATCCAACCATCAATCCATTCACAGACACAGCATTTCTTGTACCCATGTGCTGAAAAATACTCCTGGCTTCAATTGCGCCAAAACGTGCAAAACCACTCACCAGAGCACTACCCACATACAAATCTTCTACAAATCCAGACCTCTCGATTTTTGCCAGCAGCTGCTTGAGCAAAGACAGACCATGATCAACAATAAGCGATTCGGATGCAGCAGTTATTAAGCTGCCGAATGTATACTCACTAGGCCTAAAACTAAACCCTACTCCCTCCTTTTGCATACAAGAGAAAAGACCAAAAGCGGTATCCACCTCCCCTCTCTGAGAGTAAACAGATATGATGGAATTCCAGGATATGGAATTCTTATTTGCTATCCCATCAAAAACATGCCAGGCATAATCACTACCAATGGAACCCTCAATGCAACTCCCGTACATAGAGATCAAGACATTGCACACGACTACATCAAATGCATATCGTGTTTTCGAAACTAAACCATGAATTTGCATCCCATGTTTCAATCCCTCAGCTCCCAGTCCTTGACAAGCCCTTAAAGCACTCCCAAGTGCATAATGGTTTGGAATAAACCCAGCAGACACCATTCTTCCAAACGCAGCAAAAGCATCTTTAGGCATCTCATTCTGAGTATACCCAGAAATCAAACAAGCCCATGTAACGGAATTCTTATCAGGCATTTCATCGAACACATTATTAGCAGAGGCCAAATCCCCGTTCCTAACATAACCATTGATGAGAGTATTGCCCATAAATAAATCGCCAACAAACCCATTCTTGATTATATCTGAATGGAACTGTTTGGCTTCGACACCAGAACGAGAAAATCGGTATTTTTCAATCAAAAAATCATACTTCTCAGAAAGCGCAAATTCAGGCCTTTCAGATGGAATTCCAGCTTGGTTCTCAGAAGTAAGTTGCGCTTGCTTTTGATCATCCGAAAAAGCGAAAACGTGGCGCTCCGGAACTGAATTGGAGAGAAAAGGTGAGGCTTTGGTAAGTGAACTAAAAGCTGGGTCTGCGTAGATGCATTGGCAGAATAGCCGGCGAGAAGATAACAGAACTTTCTTAGGACAAAACATTGAGGAGACGCGATTCCTCCGTTCATGTTTCTTTTCGCGCCACTTTGAATTTCGAAACGTCAACACTTAATTCAATTATCTTGGATGCAAGATAAGCAGCCAATTAATTCAATTACATTGCTTGCTTTCAATGTGAAATTCGAATATTAATAATTTTTTGATGAACAAGTGTTAATAAAAAAATAAATAAATAAAAATAGGACAAGTATGATGTAAAACCTCAGCCATCATTTATCTGCCATCATCCATTTTGTTCACTGCAGCTGGCCAGACAATATTTTTTTTTTTAATAAAATATGCATGCCATACACCCATAAATATTTTAACTGGTCAATTAAGTAACTTTCTGCCTGATGAATTTATTTACTTCTGTTATTTTGTTATCATTCGATGTTACATAGAATAGGCAAAGAGATACAACAGGTGAATTGTGATCTTCACAAACCAGCCTTGAATATCTGGCAAAGGGGAAAATTATGGCGGAAGAGAAGATTTCGAGTTCGTGCAACAATTACACCAATCAGAGGTAGAAAATGGAAAAATGGAAGACAGGTAATAAGATTTCAAATGGCCTGTGAAAATAACAATCACACCAATCAGAGGTAGAAAACGGAAAAATGGACGACGGGTAATAGGATTTCAAATGGCCTGTGAAAATATCGACAATTATGGAGTGTAAAATGCGATTTTAATATCCATCTAATACGGAATATACAAAAATGGAGAAAATAAGAAGAACAAGGACTGCAAATCCAGCTGTAGAATGGTGACTCAAGTCAAGGCCAAGACGACCCTGGTACATAGCAGCCCTGGGAATATACTGAACTCAAAAGTTCTGAAATTCAAGTTACACACTACACCCGCAAGAAATTCAAGTACAATAACTCATAATGGACAAGGTACGCCTCCTGCATAAGAAAGCGTAATCCCGCTTCAACATAAATGGAACTCAACTAAATAACACAGCAGTGCGTGCTTACTGCTTGGATCAAAATTAGAGGCTAAACTAGCCACAAGAAGCCATCAAATTCATCATAAATTCTAACACAGGAAATACATGCAACTGAACTCTCCAATCTATCTCTCAATCTTTCCTTTTTCCTCGCTAGCTGAAAAGGTACAATTTAAGCATTTCATATTTTCTGTTTCTTTTTGTTGGGAAAGTTTCTTTTATTAAAATCTCTGAAATCATTCGTGGTTTCAGCCGTGTTCTGCTTCTTCAACCCTTTCCTCCCACCAAATCCAAATTTGGAATTCCTATATTCCCTATCTTTCCTCTTTTTGTCAAATCCTTTCTTCCCCTTTCCACCACCATGTTTTGCCTTACCTCCAGAACGATCTCCAGGAGCAACTCCTGGCCTCTTCTTATTTGTTCTCTCAAATGCTTTTCCATCTTCAAAAGCCAAACTAAGGTCACCATCTTTATCCCCCCCAGCAAACCCACTCTGCTTCCTTTGCTTCCTCCAGTTCTTTACAGATTCTATCTCTTCTTTCTTCTGTTTAGCCCTCTCCTTCAACTTCTGTGCCTGTATCTCCTTGGCTAGCTTTTTGTTTTCCCTCGCCTTCCTTCTCTCCTCAGCCTCCTCAACCTTTCTCTTCTCTGCCAAGAGGCGGCCCTTTACTTTCTCCATGTGTGAATCAGATTTTGCCATTTCGGCATAATAGTCAGAAGGCCTAAGGAAAGGCAGGCCCACTGACTGAAACTTTGTAAATGCCTGCCTTGCACCCTCAAGTGCCTGCGTATAGAAAGCGAGCTCCCGAGCGAGGTCATCATTAACATCCACCTCTTGCTCCTGATCAATATCAATTGCAAGCTTATGCATCCAGTCTACATTTTCAGGCCAGCAGATATCTCCAAGTTTATCAAGCAAGCCAGCCTTGTTGTTTACAGCGGTCTTTGAAGGCTCACTTAATCTCACATTGTCTTCTGATTCTGATTCTGATTCAGACTCAGAAACCACAGGATCATCATCTTCCATCTCAGCACCATTCATTGTTGCATTATTCTGCATGATTGTTTCTCTTCTTCTTGGAGAAACACAGTAATCTGTTAAAAGAAACAAAAACCAGGAGGAAAACAAAATCAACTGCCAGAATATCCAAAGCACACATAAGATTATTGCAATGTTAAGGACATTCACAAACAAAATGGTAAGTGGCAGCAGAATGTACAAACAGAAAAAGTTACAAGTGCCTCAACCTGGCTTCGGATTGGAAGCCAGCGTATTATTCATTGATTTTAACACATAAATCCAATTTAGTTAATCAATTTTCCTCAGAAACCTTTCAAGGAGTCCTCAGTAGTTCAATTGTTACATGAAAAAAAATTTAAAGTAGACAGATCTCTCTCCCAAATAGCTACATTACATTGAGTAACCTCATAAATTTGACATAGTCACTCACAGCCCAACAACAAAAAGTACAGGCAATGTTTAAAATAGGAAAATTCCACTTCCACAGAACAATTACAATCAAACATTTAAAAACCCAGAAAGAAATGCAAAATCACATGAACGAACCAACCTAAATACCCTAAAGCATACAAGAAAATTCGTTTCGATGAAAAAGAACAATAAATCCCAACCGGAAATTCCGAAAACTATAAGCGTTTCTTGGAAACTAGATCCATCAACTCTTATACAACTCGGTTTGATAAAATTTACTCAACATAATCAAAACTAGAGATCTAAAATCATTAAAAAGGAATACAAACCTGGAGTAAGAATAAAGCTCTTAGTTCAGATTTCAACGAGAGAGGGAGAGGAAGTGAATTTTGATGCTGTGAAAATGAGAGCAAAAGGAGACTTAAGTCGCATGAGAGGCAGAAGGGAATGAAATTAGGGTTTTACTCTGATAAATTGCGACTCGCCTAGGGGTTTAGTGAGCCAAGCGGTCGTTATCACTGAAGCTACTCCGCGAGCCAATGACCCAAGCCCATGGGCACAACCGTTATTTAGGAGGCCAACCTCCAAAATGTGCCACAAGTCCAATTCAGGGGGTGGCCTGGCATTCGGCCCATCCAAGCATCACTCTCAGGATGTCGCAAATTTCATCATATATCGAATGACTTTTTTTGGAAACCCAAGGCTTTTTTTAAATGTGAATTAGGGCATTCTTTCAAAAAATTTCGGGAGAATGAATTTTGATAAGTAAAATTGGAGAACGTAATTGTTGTTTGTTTGTATTTTGAGTGGTAGATAAAAAATGAATTAAAAAAAATTATTTGTTTATTTATGTTTTGGAAAGGGACAAAATATCACATTAATAACTTTTTGATTGGGTTGGTGGGGTGAAATGGATATTTTAAAAGCATTTATATATATGTATATATAGATTGAATAAATGGTAGTATGTATATATATATATGCAATGTGAAAGGAGCAATTTTTGATAAGTAGTTAGTATTGAGGATTGTATTAGAATGTGAATAGTAAGAGTATTTTGGAGAATGAATTTTGCATTTTGGGAATGGGGTTGGGGAATGTGTATTGTTTATTTGTTTCAATTTTGAGAATGGGAAAATATATTGGGAGTTTATAAACAAACAAGCCCCCAATGTTTCTAATTGTTTTTCCACAAAATATTTTTATTATTAAAAATAAATTTATAATGTTGAAAATTTAGTGAGCATTGTAGAAGAATTGGACCCCTTTTTTTCTTTAAGCTTTTGACGTGTATTGCACAACAAAGAGAGAAAGTTCTGTTTCTCCTTGCATGCACGCGAGAAAGTTGTGTACAGGCTTGAGAAGTTAATATGGGCCCTTTTCGGATGATATATATATATATATATATTCTCTAAATTTATATGTGTACTCATGTACTTAGAATTTGCTAAATATTAAACCCCAAACATCACATTTTATATAGTGGTTTTCAGTTCAATAATATAAGATTCAAACTTAAAATATAAAGATAGGAGTTTAAACCTAAGCAGTTTTTTAACATGCGTGTGAGTAAATAATGCTTTTTTTTTCAAGAAAAAAGAAGAAAAAGAAGAATCACACTTTTATATGATATATGTAACGCGATACCGTTAAACTAATTAACATATTTTTTAGACAAGCTGCACACCCATACTCAAAACTCTTGGGCTTGATTTGGTTTGAAAGAAAATGTTTGATAAAGCAATTTTCTCAAAACTGGTTAAATATTTTGATTGTTTGGTAATGAATACTTCGACCTACGTATAAATTGCTAGCCTATATTTACAATACAAAAACTAATGACAACTAGTTGAACCCACCTAAACCAATGGGTTAATTTATCTCTTGGCTAAAAGTCACGAGAATGTCGACTTGAAATGTCTAAATTGCCCTCCAAAGACAATTAGTTAGCATGATTAGAACAGTATGGATACATTATCAAACATAGATTTAATTTCTTAAATTTTATCACGTTGTACTAAGGGTGAACCAAACAACAATTTTGTGATAAAAGCTGGATAGATAAACCAAGCCCACCAGCGTACAGGATGAAAATTGGGAATGTGGTGTTTGATCCATTTTGTGGGATAAAAAATATATGCAATAGTTGTCCTGCAGGATGAGAAGGTCAGTTACCACATAAGACTTTCTCTAAATTAAATTATGCTTTCATATCTTCTTCTTCTTTTGTCTTCCAGCAGATCCTACAAATCTTATTTACTGTAACTGCATTCCGCCACTCACAATCAACCCTTGCTGGAGGTCGGAGGTTCTTCCACCAGTCACCGCGCTTTATCTCAAGTAGCGAAAGCCCTCAACCAATTTCTTAAGTCATTCCAACCCTCTTTACACTAGCTTACCAACAAAGCGAAATAAAGAAGAAGAGCATCAAACGACCCCAATTCTCGCTCCAGAGAGCTTTGTAGTGCAAGAGACTGCCACGGAGTAATCCTCAAGCTCCAAGGATTCGAGAACAGAAAGAAGCCTACTCTTATCGCCAGAAATGGCTAACCTATCACCGCCATCAAAGCTCCACCACCGCATTTACATTCCAACATTTGCCGTTACTGTATAAAATTAAAAATTATATGATTATTGTACTTGTGGGATCAGAAATGTTTATGGAGTTATTTTCTTGTGCTCCAATCAAATTTCAAACATCAGCTAATTGGATTAAGTTTAAACGCATTTTTCAGAGTCGCACAAAGTTCTAACATCAATCTAATATATAGAACTACTCTTCAGAACTTCAAATAAACCCCTGAGCTCCTTGGCAGCCTGCAATTGAGTCATCTAATACTATTTCCAAGTTCAAGGTATTTTAATCTTTTCAATAATTATCACAATATTCCAAATAATCACTGTAGTTATCCACTTCCATAACCTTTTTTATTGCACCAAGTAAATATCACTTAAAAAAGTACGTCATCCTAATGCCATACTTCATTCCCCATGTCATCCCATCATTTCACAGCTCATTTATCAAAATAAAAGAGCCCCAAATGTGGGATGAGTCATCCTACATATAATTTTACGTTTTATCTGTGTATCATGCATCTAATATCAAAGGAAATCTGGTCCTCATGGAATACAATATTAGTTAATAAACAGTAAAAAGACCAGAAAATCAAAACAGGGAAAGCATTACTGTGATTCAAGAAACAGCATGCTGATATATACAGACCCAAACCCAATTCCGGATAGATTTATGCAGCTGAAAATTCAATATTTCCATATCAACAAAAGAAACTTATCATATAATCAAGTAAAAAGAGAAACTGTACAGTCTTAGAGCGCAAGGACATGTTGGCACAATATGCCAACGAGAAAAAGATCATATGCCTACTCATTCACCTGGGAAACCTGATCTACTCGCGCTAACCAGTGGACCCCATATATATACACAACTAGACTGAAATGAAGAAAGAACGTCCTCCCCTTTTTCCGTCTCAATCAGCTCCTCCAACCACTAAAGCTACTCAGAAATCTAAACCAGCTTCTTGCATTATGTACAGCAGCACCGCTACAACCTAAATCCATATTCACATGTTATGTACCTGTTCAGTGACGATGTGGGAGATTATGAAAGGTGGAATGACCCCTGTCCCTCTGTTATGGCATACAACAGCTTCTCTTTCATAACTTCCTGCAAAATGAACACTTGGAATCTTAAATATCATCCTCCAACAAAGCATGAAGAAAAGATGAGAAGAAAAGAATGGGAGTGAACTTTTGAAGAGTAAGGAGGAATCTTCAAGTAATTTGCGCAGGTCATCACACTAGGCAAGTCAGCATCTATCCCCTTGCTACAATGCTGTCAAAAAACGAGAGAACAGGAAATTCTTTACTCAGTTAATGCAGTAGAAAAATTAACAAAATTTATATTCGAGGAATGTATTTTATTCTAACCTTCCGAACTATTGTCAGTTTAGGGTTGAGAGAAGCCAGCCCGCCAGTTGGAAGCCGGGGTGCGCCAGTCACAAACTGCAAGAATGCTCTTTGCTGCTCCAGATCAAACTCTTGCATGATCTCCAGTAACTGATTGTTAAAATCAATATCAATTAGATGAAATATGAAAATACTCAGATATGAAATCAAATGCAACCAACAGATTTATACTGACATTTATAATGGGGGGGCTGCTAATTGTGTAGCCATGGTCGAATTTGATGTAATCCAAAAGTTCGTCTGACTGTATTCAAGAAGTCAAATTTAAAAAAATAAATAAATAATTTAGTACCCCACTAGATGACCATGAATGCCTTTATAGGAGAAGTTAGATTAGTTAACAGAAAGTATAAGAAGCATACATTCCAGATCATGTGTTCTCCACATAGTAAACGCTCGAGTTCTTCTTCTGTGAATACCTTGAGATGTCCAATAGGAAATACCTGAAAGCCATTAAAATAAATGGAGGAATATGACATTATAAGCTTGTCAATCAATAAAATCATTGAAACAGAAACAGAATTCAGAATGCATCTCCAAAAACTTAAGTAAATGACCAGTAATGATCAGCACAACAAACCTGATCAAAACCTGACTTGAATGCTTCCACTTGTCTAGCTATTCCAGATTTTGTTGTTGCGTCCACCATGAATTTGACATATTCCCCCAAATTATACAGATTTACCTATATCAAAATCCAGTTAAATAGTATGTATTCATCGGATTTATCAAACTAAATATCAGACAAATGAAAATGGTAGAAAGACTGCAGAAGCTAACCGTCTTTGGATCAGACTCACAAACAAGAACATAATCTGGATAACCAGGAAGCGTAAAATCAAGGCATAGATCCTCTATTTTGGTGTTCCGCAAGCACACATCAAGATCATGTGATTCTTCAGCATGAAGGGACCTCAGATACTCTTTCCTTTCAGCAACAGCCTGGAACTCTAAAAGAGCCCTACCCAATGCAGGATCAAACGACTGGATGTCGTACAAAGTAAGTTCCTGCATAAAGGACAATGGAATATCTCAACTAAATGGAAAATTGGTAAATCATAACATATTAAGTGGTTGATACCAAAACCATCATACCTTCCCCAGAATGAGTTTATAGAAAGCCTTTGAGAGTGGAATATCTAAAACCCTACCATCTTGGAGAGCTTTAGCAACTATCTGTCCCAGAAGAGAAAACTTTTTAATCACTTCTGAATATGTCATGCTACTTGATGTGCTCAGCAAAGGTGACCAAGGGCGGGGGAAGAGTCCAAAAGGAGACACCAGAAGTCCAGAACTCTCAGTTTTCGAATCCATTGTGCAGTGAAGTGAGGCAGAGTCATCTCTCCACAAACCTAAGCCACATCTCTGAAACTCATGGCAGACCAATGTGTAGAATTCCAACGTTGGACCAAGACCAGTCCCCACCTCTTCATTATATTCAACCTCTAAAAGAACCTTTTGACGGGCATGGACTTCCATCATCTGGGCAGCAGATTCTAGTATTTTATCCCTATGAACCAAAACCTTCTTGCGAGGAAAGTTTCCATGATTTTGCTGCCTGCCACTGGATCCTCCAGCATTACCATGAGAAGCTGAAAGAGATTGAACTGGCAATCGGCCTAATGCTGCCAGTCGAAAATACTTACACCTTGCTTCAAAACCAAATAAGAATGGGCACCAAGCCATTATCTGGGTACACCATGCAGGCATGGCCCCAACAGAGACAGCCATAGGATCCCGCATCTGCTGTTCTAGTTTTTCTGTTAACTTCTTGTTGACAAATTCATTTTGGGGAATTTCATAAACAGCTGCCTTTAACTTATCCAAATCATCTATTCTTCCTTCTGCGTATGCGTATGTTCTCTCACGAGACATCAGATGAAATCTCAATCTGTTTATTCCTTCCAGGCTTTTCAGGAGGGATAACATATCAATAGTTGGACCAAATATCTTGAAGTGAACTTCAGAAACAAACATGTGAGAGAAAAAAGGAGTGTATGTAATTAACGAGGCTTTTCTAGATAAAAGAGAACATAGAATCTCATCACTACTAGGATTGGCATGACTTGGTTTGGTTGTCACATATCTTTTGTAAGTTACTTTGTATATACGAGTCCACAAGCTAGCACTTGGGATGTTATCATGCTCTGCTTCAGTTTGCTGTTTGAGAATAGACTGATATAGTGTCAGTTCAGAGCTCAGTTGTTGCCCTTCCAAATAAAATAGCAACTTTGCTGAAGTATCTTTACTATTACTGAATCCTAGATGATCCATATTAGTACCACCATCCACTTGAATAGGATTATGCTCCACTTGGGCAACAAGATCCTTAGAATAAGGTAGAAAAAGAAAAAGTATAAGTATCATCTTAACACTGAAATAACAGCCATAGAGTCAAACAGACAGTGACAGCAAGAAGAAAAAAACTAAACACACAAGCATAGATAACTGCCATGTGAAAGCTATAGTGGGAGACCAAAATAAGTGGAAAGGATATTTAAAAAATAAACTGACACATAAGTATCTATCAGTGACCAGGTAGAAACAAACATACTATTTGAACATCAGTTACATCTGCTGGGACTGGGTTCATTGTTTTTTGTACAAAACTGGATGTCTCTGCTGGTGAAGACAACAACAAATTCGGTTTTCC
Source organism: Jacaranda copaia (assembly GCA_014898725.1). Taxonomy (NCBI): domain Eukaryota; kingdom Viridiplantae; phylum Streptophyta; class Magnoliopsida; order Lamiales; family Bignoniaceae; genus Jacaranda; species Jacaranda copaia. Next base: position 1,012,372 of record JACGDI010005757.1, read on the forward strand.
CTCCTGCGAAGAAACAAAAAAAAGTGTTATTATATGCCAACTACTATATAATACGTGGATAGAGCAATAGAGTTGAATTTCATGTTCCACAAGCAGCTGCAAAGGGGTAAATAAGTCAGCCAGCCAGAAGTGTCATAGACCAGTATGAACCTGCTGTTTGTGAACATCAACCAGCATTTCTATGGATGCTATAACATCTGCACTTTTTCCCTGAGAAGTGCTTGAATTTGATGGTGAATAGCTATCTTTCTCCCTTGAATCCTTCGAGCCCGAGGTCAAATTCTTGGTTTTGTCATCATTCACTCTAGGCCACAAATATCCTTCAATTTCATCGAGAGGCACAAAGGGGTCAACATTTACAACATCTTCACCATAATCACGTAGACAGACATCCTCATTTTCTCTCACAAACTGAACTTTCAGGCATGGGTATGAAGTGCAACGCCCATATGGAACTGTGGCATAAGAGTTTCTTCGCCTAGATGTATGGCTCAAGATGACGGGGAAATTTTCAACAGAAGACAGAGCACTTTGTAATCTACGTATTAGCATCAGAAGTGGAAATTCCTCTGGGGCCAGGTCAGCACAGGACAACAATAGTCGTCCAAACGTCTCAAATCTTTTTTCGATAATGCACAAGTCATTTCCTGCGTCATTATCTTCCTGTCCAACAAGATGCCTGCCATTTGATAGGTAATTGACTAGTGCTTTTACAATTCCACTCTCCACAAACTCAAAAGTGGAGGTAGAATCTTTTTCATTAAGCTCCAACATAATTTGGCACAAAAGATCATAAATCTCTTCTTCATGTTGACTAGACATTGCATCTTCCAGGGACTTGTTCACCAGGGATGTCAACGCAGTGGATAAAGTTCTGAGCTTCTGAAGAATATCGGTTACTCCATTCTCAGGGTTCACTGATTCTGTCTCGAAGTAAGTAGTCCATATGTGCTTTGCAAGATTCTGAACAGCATCTTTCTGAAGCTTGCAGGTCCCATTTTCTGAAGAATTTGAAGACTGACCAATATTAAATGCAAAGCATGGGCATCTATGTACATCTTGGGAAGCTGATTTAAGAGCCGCATCATTGTCCAACTGGATGCCATCAAAAACTGGAGAGGGCTTCAAATCTTTATCTGGAGAAAGTATAGCATAGATGGCAAAGAGGACGCCTTCTTTGATAAATGAATTCAAGTAAACATTCGGAAGCTTGAGCATTATAGCATCAACAATCTGAAGGGCCAATAGCACCACATGATGATCCTTCCTCATAAAAACACCAGCCAAAAAGCTGCCACGCAATACAGGTTTTATCCACACTTTAGATTAGAGAGAGAGAGAGACAGAGAGGGAAAAAAACACATATAGCTAACTAAGTTATAGGATAGAGAAGAAACCCCTTTCACCTTGGAAAGTTAGCAGTTCGTAGCAAACTATGAAGCACGTCAGATGTGCTGAAATGGACTAACTTATTGATAACAGATAGACAGCCATAACATATACACAGATTCACACCAGAATTCACCACCTGCGAAAAGGACAAGTAAAAACACTGCAGAGGGAAAAGTGTGGACTAATGTATCATGCAAGACATATAAGACACCAACCTGAATCAAGATAGGAAGCAGATCAACTCCAAACTTCTGCAGAATATCAGGATTGTTTAAAAGAAAAGCCTCTTTGTCTGACTTTTGTTGACCATCCTGTTCTGCAGTAATTGTTGGGAGAAGCTCATTCAACAACTTCAAAACTTCATGTATCTGAAAAATAAGATGGAAGCCTCAATATTTTACAATGACTAATGATCCAAAGTTCAATATTTTACAATGACTAACGATCCAAAGTTCAATATTTTACGATGACTAATGATCAAAAGTTCAAATGTTACACTCACCAAATGCATCTTAAACTTCTTATTTTGCAGAGGCTATAGTCAAGCAAAACAGTCACCACAAAATTAAAAAAAAAAAAAAAAAATTCATGCTCCTTGTCAAATTAGGAGTTGCATAGCCAAATGATTCTCCACTTACATTTAAACTTATGTGTGTATGTATGTATGCATCTATCTATGTATATAGGCATGTAAATATAAATGTGAAATATTTCTCCAATTGTCATGCAAATGTTTGGGGGACGCTGAGGGGAAAATATCTTCAGTGTCCTCTACTGATTCTAAACAAGCATGAAATTCCTCAGTTGCTTCTCTGATCATTAAATGCTCAAACTGTCAAACTCATTAGGATTAGTCGGAGGTTTGGCTCCACAGCGGGCCTCTCATCACTGTATACACTTATTTCAGGATCCCGGTTTTTACATTCAAATCATATCTCAAAATGGGAGTGTGTCAGGTTATTGATAGCTACCTAAATGAATTTAACCAATTAACAAGATGGTCACTTTTCTTGGATTAAGAAGGTCTACAACACCTCATCAAGAAAAGAGAAAAACTGCCACTTTGAATAACCAAAAAACAATGGTTTAAAAAAAAATGCATAGTGATCATCTATGACCTCCCCCAAATAACACACTGCCCCACCTCACCCTTCCTGTGCAACCCCTCCACCAACTACCCAACTCTTCCCCCTCCAATAAGGTTAAAGTCAATCCAAGATTGCCATGCCAAACATTAGTACATCTAGAACTAATTATGAAAATGTCTTCATATAGTTACCCTTCAAATCACTTTTGAAATCTGCTTAACTGAAAGGGTGTAACCTCCTGTGGAGAGCACCCTTGGATAGACATTCAATCTCAGAATTCCATTTCTGAAAGCAAATTCTCATGTATAGGCTAAAGTCTCACTAAGTCCACTTCAGGGGAATGAATTTCAGGTGGATTTTCAATTTCCATTCCTAGAATACCATCAGATACACACTTTAAGCACTTCAACGTGTAGGTTTACCAAAGATTAAGCATGAAGAAGAAGCACTTCCTATAACGCCCATTTTATGAAGTCCTTCCATTAGATGAAGTTAATATAGACTTGCTATATCTCAAAACTCTATATTCATGCAACGAAATTGATCATATTACCTTTCTTCATTAAATCAACTAGCAAAATGGTTACTGTTATCATTCCAATACCCGACTGCAGGGCAATGTTAGATTGTTTCCTATAAAGACACACAAGAACAAACACTCGTCCTGGCTATAACCAATATGATACCAAATGATAATCAGATTCAGACATCAGTTAGCATGAGAAGTTTGTACATGTTTGTACATCTCTGTGTTTGTGTGAGAGAGACAGAGGGAAAGAGAGATCATAGTGGCCAACCTGACTGTGATGCCCATCCACCGTGGGAGTAGACTGCAATCCATCTGACAGATTGTAAGTGGATAGCATGTCCTTAACTGTGTTGCTAATATTGTGCTCAAAAAGTGTCCTGAAAGCAATAGTAGAGCCAGTAGCCAACTTGACAAGTAATCCTATCAAACCCTGCCAACCAATTATGAAATTCATGGTGAACTTAAACTGGAGGAGAATTTTAAGGGCAGTAGATTTCTCAAATGTGAACTTCTGCTTACAATATATGTTGGTTGACAAAGGGTGGTACGGCTATTTAAGCCTATGAGATGTAAGGTGTGCTGAACCAGCCCATGGTTACAAATTTCATCCAACAAATCTGGAGAACAATAAACTTGCTCCCCCATTCTAATCAAGCAAGTGGCTGCACTCTCAACAAGCTAAAAATTAAAGACAAGATTGAAGGTCAGAATGCGGAAATGGAAGTGCTTATAAGAGAGAAATTATTCACAAATTAAGTTTTGCAGAAGGTATACCTGTCTATCCTCAAACTGGAGAAGATTACACAAATTTGGAACTGCCTCCATGAAAAGTGAAGGAGATTCAGAAGATAGTTTCTTACACGTATTGACCACTGTAGAAAGTGCAACCCTCTAGGATACAATAAAACAAACACAGCGAGGGAAAAAAGAAACCTCAGTTTTAAATGCCATAACCACATAAATAGAACATATATTCCTCAGTGGAAAAATATTTAAAAAATCAATGTTAGAAAATACCTGCACACTCGTTGAGAAGAAATCAATATATCTTAAAACAGCCATTATTGTGCCAGATTGCAAACAAGCAAGTGGCTGTTCACGTGATATTTTCTCTAGTGCTTGCAAACACTACATTGGAAACAGAAAAAAAAAATTAAAAAAATAGAAAAAAATGAGAAAAGTTATTACCATACTTAGTACCCAAACAACAAGGCTATACTAGCAAGTGCACAAACTAAACACGTATCCATATAAAGTTTAAGCAGCATACTTGCTCTGCCACATCCAAGTATTCAATCGCTATTAGTCTTTGACAAAGGACAGGAACCGCATCATGCCTCACAAGAAAACCTGAGGATCGGGGATTAACATCACACAAATAAGTTATTGCTCTTATTGCCAAGAGCATTATATCAGGATTGCTCTCATGCCTTGCCAATCTGACAAGCATCGGGGAAAATGAGTCCACCATTAGGCTCGACAAAGAACCATCACTACAAAAGGATAACAATTCACATAGCTCTGTGAGTAGAGCCAACTGCACTGATTCCTCCACCTCCTCACTTAAAGTTGACAGTACTTTCTTAAACTTGCTTTGATCACTCAATGACCGATGCCTATAGTAATCATGGAAACTATTGTCAGAATCACAAGAACCATAAGCAGATTCTCTCTCTATATCACCCTCAGATCTAGTTGATCCAGAAGTGGAAGATGATGTGTCCATGTCAGCATCGTGGGCTTCATGAGCAGAGCTCATTGGTGTTTGAGCTGATGAATTGGAGGAACTTGGCCGGAATTCTAACGAACTGCACGCGCGCTTATCTGCTGGCAATCCATCCACAGCTTCAGTTCTTTTTTGACCTCGATTTGCCATTTTCAACCGCTACTGTTCAGAAAATAAAATCAACTTCAACAAAATGAGCTTATAACATTCACCAGACAAACACACAGAAACATCAAAGCCAAGATAACATTTAAGTAATTAAGCACCCGATATTAGTCAGCAATGAACAGAGAAACCGGAAATATTATTAAATTTTCTAATTTTCGGGACTTGAAAAGCATAATCAATGAAAACAAAGTCACAATGAACAAAGGGAAACAGAGTGTGGTCTTGGATGAATGCACAAGTACACAGAACAAACGGAGAACATTAAAAAAATCAGTAAAGATTTTACCTTGTAACAAACCGACAACCACTGATCACTTTAAAATCAACCATGATAAAATAAATAAATAAACCAGAAAACAGGACTCTGTTCACACGAACAAATGGCGAAAAAAGCGAAACACCAAAATGCCCAGATGGAAAAACGGCAAAATTTACTGAAAAAAAAAACAAAAGAAAACAACTGAAAAGCTTAGAATTCAAACGCCGATCAAAAAATGGTTCTCTTTTCTCTCTATTGTGTTACCTAGAGTTGTTAAGAGATGATTGATCTTGACAGCGTTATATAAACTTAGGGTTGTTCGCGAATTCCACCTTCAGTTGCTATTTTCTCGCGAAATAAAGTTAATTTTATATACATATATATATATACAGGTTGAGAAGTGTGTGTATACGGAAAAGGATTGTAGAGATGACGATGATGGGTGGAAACAGAGAGTAAGAAGAAAAAAGGAGTCTTATTCAAATTGGAAACTAGCAAATAAAGAAAATAAGGTAACCCCTCCACAAGCTTAAGTCGGGGTGGATTGTTACTATGTGAGGCACCACAACTGATGGGACACGTGTAAGGTCATGATGTCATCAGAATTTTTTTTTGGGCTTTAATTGATATGGGCTATGAAGATGGAATTGGACGGGGCTTAGCCCATTAATGTCTTTTCTTCAGGTGGAAAAGGATTGGGTGCCAAGCTTTGAAATATTCAATGTTGCATTTTCAAAAGAAAAAAGTTGAGGGCGACTTGTACGTGTTTTTTTAATTTTTCTTTTTTTATTCCTTGATTAAATAAGGTAACTTTGCCCCCGTGTAATCCAGCCCATGTATTTTAATAATCAAACGTCGTTTTGAAGTTATCTCAGGTAATTTAGTACTAATGTCGCTACTCGTTATGAAATAATCTAAATTAGGTTATATTAATCAAGAATCAACTTAGGATTTAATTGTCAACGATTTCTTATTTCATCATCCGGTTCTTGGAAAATCAGAGCATCCCACCATAAAAGTATCATAAATAATTAATTTGCCAGAGCAAGACATAATTGGAACACGAAGGACAGCAAGTTCTTTGAAGAGCCTCTTTCTCTCTTTAAACAATTAACATAGAAATAGAAATGGGTAACGTCCTTTCCACAGGGAGAAGAAACAAATGATGATGAGGATGATAAGATGACGAAGAGATTTTAGATTAACAACAATAAGTTACCCTGATGTCTACCCAGAAATTTACAAACTTCTACTAGAACTAGAATACAGCTCTGGCACACGAGCACAAAAAAATTATGAGAAAAAGTTTACAGCATAAATGAAATGAACTTTGGTTATCTCTCTGGCAGGATGAAGGGGTGGCAGTGGCCAAAGATGAGTTGATTCTAATCCATGCCTGGCATTGGGACCAGCATGTGTTGAGCTTGTTGCTAGAAATACACAAGGGAAAACCAGTAAGAAATACATCCTCCAATTCTGAATAGGAATTCTAACACCCAAATCATCCATCCCAGAAAAGGAAGCTATTTTAAGATAAAGATGCTTGAAAGTAACTAAGTCTGGCCATCACAACATTACTGGACAAGAATGACGGCCAGCAAATAGCATGAAAGCACAAGTGAACTCAGCAACTCCTAAAATATACTAATTGGATTGAATCGTTTGAATATAACCACAATATCATTTACTAATCCAGTTAAAGGACATAAAACATCTTATCCATTGTATTGCTTCAAATAATACAGCCACTTGAATTCAAGCAGTGTTTCAGGCTGAGTAGAACTCAGATGTGTTAAGAATAATTAGCCCAATAAAAGCATTTTTGTTTTACATTCAAAACCACAATTATCAGAAACTATAGAAAACCTCCTTGAAATGAATTTGCTTGCTATTATTGAAGTCTCAAGTTTTCCAAACCTTGTCCTTCTCTTTATATTTTACTTGTTAAACAGATAAGGTAGAGCAGAAGCATCTTTAATTGCCTTGTTGCAACCTCTCCATAGAGAAAATGACAGTAAATACAGATAGTAAGTGGTATATGTTTCAATGTTTCCAAACTTGATAGAATTAGTAGGTAAAAAGCACTTTTGTAATTTCTTTTTCCCCTTACAGGAAATTGTATAAAATCACCACCACATCTCTCTTACCATAATAGGCAGGCTACAATACCTATTGCAGTTATTCATTAATTTTAGAAAAATCACAACTGGGAGGCTCAAGAAGATATAAATTATGAGACAGTTGTGCCCAAAGCCAATGAGAATCCCTCATTGTACAATAGCCATTCTCTAAAACACATGAACAAGATTGAACAAGTTTTAAAGATTTAAGAGCTTCCTCTTAAAGTTCTGTATCATGGTTCAACCCCAGATAATTGCTTGGTTTCATCTAATCATGAAGTATTTGGAAGCACATATGCTGAAATATACTATAAGCTACCATTCCAACACAAAGTGCTGAAAGAGAAAACACATACATACATACATACATTTAAACAAACACAGTAGAACAGGACCCTGAATGACACGCAGAAGCTCAGGGGTTGAGTTACCTGAGTGTTTCCATAATTCATGCCTTGTGAAAAAGAACCCTGGTGAACAAGTTGTGGACATTGCAATTACGATAACAAAGTCAGACCAAAAAAGCATAAATGAATGTGAGAATTATGCAACAATATACCTGTGAATTAGGAATTGGTTGTTGTACTCCATCCTTCCTTGCAGAACCATCAACACCCTTGGCAGATCCCTTGGTATCACCCTGTTGGGGAACATGTTTAAGGGTTCAAAGTGTTCAAATTAAAAAGGAATAGCACAAAAACAGCCTGCAGACGAAAGCAACACATCACTTAACTTACCTCCATCTGCCGCAGCCGCACCAAGAGCATTCCAAGACAACCACGCCCAAAAGAACAAAAGCTTATCAGTTGCAACACAATGTAACATTATAGTATCACCCCAAAAAAAAATTCAAACAAACAAAGATAGTCTAGAGAAATGCAGAAATACAAAAAATAAGGACACAATTACCTCTCTGTACCTAGCCAGGTACGCCTTAAGAGGCTCAATGTAATCTTCAAAACCTAAAGTCGCCATAGCCCACAGCAAATCATCCCCATTGATCGTCTTTCTTTTCTCTCTCTGGCACTTATCACTCGCCCTTACATTGCAACCATCAAAAGCACTTTCAGTTTTGGTCTCAAAAAACTCACCCGCACATAAATCTATATCCATGCAAAGACCTCAAAAATTAGGTATTCATTCACCCCAGTCACACTTCTCTTTACAAACACTCAGATAACATATATGCTTATATACAAATTCTCACCGTACGAAGTCTACAGAGCTACTGGTCTATACTTTTCAAATGATGAATAAAAGTTAAGAAAGATTACAGAACACAAATTGCGCCAATTCTTCATCGGCGACACACTAAAAATGCACACAAACACAACAAGCAACAAGCAATTGCAGCAATCAAAAGTCCATCAACATACTCGCTGGTGATGAAGCTAATAAACTCCGAGACACATTCCTGTACCGTCTCCTTCGCATCCTTAGCAATCTTCCCATTGGCAGGGAGCGCCTTCTTCATGATCCGGCTAATATTCGCAATGGGCAAAAACCTATCCTGCTCACGGACGCCGGAGCGCGGACTCTGGTCGCCTCCGCTTTCATGGCTGCCGCCAGCAGGGCTCCCGGGAGCTACCTGGGACGACTGTCCGTCCGCCATTCGATCAAAAAAGCCCTAGCAAATTCAACTAAAACCTAGGTCAGGATGACACATACTGCAGATACAGGAACACGTGAAGGCGCTTACCTGTGCGGGAATTTGTATTTTGGGCGCGAGAGAAGGATCGGAGGGTGGAGAAATTGGGGAGGAGAAGACGACTGAGATTGATAGATTGTGAAATAGGAATATGGGGTTAGGTCTATCAGCACCGTTGGTTTTTGTCAAATTTATGCGATTCCGTGGTGAGGTGGGACTGCCTGTTCCCCCTTCCTATACGACGACGTCTTGGTGCCCTTTTCCAATTTTTCCAGTTTTATTCGGATGCTTTTCAAAGATGTTAAACAAGAAAAGGTGGGATCAAAGGCAAATTGTAAACTTCAGACATTCATATTTCATCACTATCGTAAAATAGTACATTGATTTTATACCGATGATGAATAGAGCATAATTTTCGATAAATTTAAGATAGAATGTATGTTTTGAAGCGAAAATAAATAAATTTTAAGATAATTTTTTAATAATTTACACACCGTAAATTAATAATTACATATAAAAGTAAGGTTAAATTTAGATAAATTTCAAATTTCAAATATTTTGTATAGTAAGGTTTTTTGTCTTCCTCAATTGTACTTCTACGATAAAAATTTAAATTGAGATACCATAAGTAAATTAAAATTTAACTCCCTGAATCATATATCACTCAATTCTATAATAAAAATTGAAAAACACTTTGAATCGCCGTGAAAATTCAAGTTAAGATATACTTGCAACAAATGTAAGAAGCAGCAAAAAAGACTCCTCAGTACATACAAAATTCACTCACTAAAATAGACAACAATTTTGAACACATAAGATTACACACATAAAAAAATAAATAAATAAATAAATTGAAAGCTATTTATTTCTTAGCTAATGAGGCATGTAATCTACATTCCGTTCAATTGCTCGAGAAAAAAGATCTTTTAAGGGAATTTTCAGGCATTATTAAGTACAATCGCAATGCACTACCACAACCTAGATATGCAAAACCCTATTATGATATAGAGCTTTTATTAAAAATTAAAATTAAAATAATAATAATAACAGTAGTGGTAGTTATGACTCTTCAACTTTTTAAATAAATTTCTTTTTGATATTCTTACCTTTCTTGGAAAGCATATATGAGTCGCTCATTTTCTAAAGTGATTCTCTATCTTTCACCTTTTTCTGGAAGGCACGCACATTACTTTCTCAAAAGAGAGAACAAAAGAAGACCATTGGTCGCAAGAAACGTCATATCATTTTAAGTTCTCTATTTCAATTTATATTTTATTTTTTATTTCATTTTATAGATCCGCAACATGCATATTAAATATTTTTTTTATAAAAATAAACTATTAAAAACCAGATACATTTGTATTTATATATCATATCAAAATATGAGATGAAACACAGAATGAAATAGAAAATTCAAAATAGTAAATAAAGCCCACTATCAAATCAAATACACAGTGAAACAAAGGGGAGCCAAATTTGATTTATGAAATGCACATAACATTTCAATTTAAAAAGAAACCCAAACGATCTCAAAAACGACGACAAATATATATACTCTTCCAAGAAGGTTGGAATTTACAGTTACTCTACACCAAGAATTGTGCTCATCACAGCAAAACACTCTGACAAAAAAGAAACCCACTAGCCCAACCAAAAGTTCATCAATCAAAAAATGGCAAGATAGCGAAGTGCCTGACCCAAGTGTGCTTGTTCCATCTTCTTCATTACCTGATAAGTCTTTGTGAAATACCTCCGATCATAAGAAAAGAAGAGGCAAAGCTCTACCGAGCAGTTGGCTGGGCAATGGAGTCATCGATAGACAAATAGTGCTCGCTGGGGGCCAAATCCAACAAACCCATGTTCAGAGATGAGTGAACGGAATGCCTGGATATTTCATCGGAACTGCCTTCTCGTGCTGTTTCTGCTCCTCTTTCTATAGTGATTGCATCTTGGATATCCTTGATAACTTCAGACATGGATGGTCTCATGCTCCCGTGGGGTTGAAGGCACATCAAAGCTTTCTCGGCTATTTTCCACATTGACTGGATATCGTAGTCATGCAACGCAGGGTCGATGATTCCTTGTATGTCTCCAATCTCAATGTGCATCTTTGCCTGCAGAAGCAACCAAGAGCACAGATTTTAGGCCATTGAGTCATAATATGGACAAAGTTGCTGTTTTCTTCATTAAAGCAAATGCAACACTAGTAGTCCAGATCGGAGACAGGGATATAAAATGGGTTTTGCCAATTCTTTTACTCTTCTCAAAATTGTTAGTTTTAGCTTAACTGAGATGCAACCTTAATCTTATAGAGCTTGGGAAAAATGAAATAACAAAAGAAGAGGGTGTTTTGCGGGAAATTCGTGGTTGATCTCCACCAAGAATCTTACCCATTGGACTATATTTCGGTGGTCGATGCCAAAATCATTAGAAATTGCTTCTTGACCAGATATTAGCTCCAGGAGGATGACACCAAAACTATAGACATCGCTTTTGTCTGTCAACTGCTGGGACATGTAATATCTGCATAAAATTGAAGGGAGAGAAATAAACCGTAAGAGTGTGGAAAAAATATGAGATAAACTGATAAGACATGCAGCATCAAATACACTGAATTCTTGTGAAAATACAAACCGAAGTGCAAGATTTAAACCTCAATTGTGGTGTACTTGCAGCTAAATATCCCACTGGAACGGGAATACTGGAAGGTTCACAAGAAAGAAAAAGATAAAAGGAAAAACAAGAAGAAAAAGCTTACTCGGGATCAAGATAACCAACAGTTCCTCGAACTATGCTTGACACATGGGAAGCTCCATCAACTGCCAGTTTTGAAAGGCCAAAATCTGAAACCTTAGCTCTCATGTTCTTGTCCAGAAGAATATTGCTGGTCTTTAAATCTCTATGGATTATTGACGGAACACAACCAGTGTGAAGGTACTCAATTCCTGAAACAAATCAGGGGAGAAAACCATGTGATAATTTCTACTTCTACTTCTTATTTTTTATTTTTGTCCGTTAAGACAAAAAAAACAATTTTTTGTACAAAAAAACCAATTTTTTGTGCAATAAAATCAAGACAAAGTTAATTCAGTCTGGCTAACCAACCTTTTGCAGCATCTTCGGCAATCTCAAGGCGCTTGATCCAATTAATACCTCTTTCATGTGTTAAGGGCCCTATCAGAATATTTATTTGGTTGAGCAAACGTTAACCTTAGTCGTTTTATTTAAAAAGAAGATACTTACCATAAAGATGTTCCTTAAGAGTCCCGTTATGCATGAACTCATAGACGAGAATGCTTTTCCCATCTTCTTGGCAGTATCCAAGAAACTGTACTAGATTTCTATGATGTATCCTTGAAAGAAGAGACACCTGGTTTGGGATCAGTATTCAGTACTAAGGCAAACTAAAAATACATGGAATTATTACAACAGTCCATTGATATATGCAGAAATTAATTATTTGAACCTGCACAATGAAATTAAACAATGAAAAGTGCTTACAACACTTTTGATACTTTTCAAGGATGTCAAATATTACAATAAGAGACGTATTTCTCTTGTCGGAAAGATGTTGCCTCATGGTTCCATGTTGAAATTAGCTACCAGATATGAAATTGTTATTTGTCTTGTCCATTAAAATAGATCATGCAAGTATCACACAATACCTGGAAATAAAAGGTGGCAGACAGGTATGAAACAACATATCATATTTCAAAATTTGATAATAGATATCCTTAAATAAATAATCAATTTCATGGACCACAAATTTAGATCAACGGAGAATTTCATAATACTCATTTTACTTGGTTTTTCCAACAAAAAATTGTCACATTAATATAAGGATAAAACAGTCTAAAAGCTGTGGTGAAAAGGAGCTCAAGATAACAAGACAATACCTCGTTTGAAAATTCTCGCTTGCCCTGGAAGGAATCATTCATCAAAATTTTGACAGCAATTTCTTTTCCGTCTTTCAGTCTCCCATAATATACAACCCCAAAGCCTCCTGATCCAATTTTTCTTTCAAAATTATTCGTGGCCTCCTCGATCTCGGAGAATGTGAAGAGATGAGCAGCTTCAGCTGCTGTGTCGCCCAGGGAAGAGACAAACTTTTGAGCGGGCAAACCATGTCGAAATTTTCCTATGTAAAAAATTAAGATAAAAGGGAAGTGTCAATCCAACTAAGTTTTCTAGTATATACTGCGGAGTTGGTTGTGATTACATGCATCCAACCTTGCTTAGAAGGATTCCTCTTTCCTCTGGGCATTAAGATGCAGGAGATAATAGTAACAATAAGCAGAACAGCAGCTCCTACTGACGATCCTATAATAATTTTTTTGTGTTTACTTCCATTGCCCTCCTTATGGAGATCCGTGTTTCCAGTGTAGCTGAAATAAATTTGATAAATTTTAGTGGCTGAGCAGATAGACAAGAAACGTTCACAAGGAGAAGATAGAAACTAATGCATTTGAGAAATACTTGACACGCTAAGCCACACATTAGCCAAGCCGACTATCGATGCCAATACTTCAAATTCAATATATGGAATCCTGAACTAGTTTAAATCAAACACGAAATTCAACAACTTTTACTGGAAACATAAAAATCAGGTCTTTTTTTGGGCAATTTATCCGCCTCTCTTGAAATACTAAATCATATATGTGATTTTATACCTCAACAAATCACCATACATATAGATTCAAACAGAAAAAGGAAAACAAAGTTTATATTGCTCAGCTTGATTCTACATGATTGCAGGTCTAGGCTTCCTCTTTAAGTCTGACAATTCAAATATACAATGTAAAAAATTTCAAAATATGAACTGGAAATACCTATGGCAGATCATTTTTATGGAAAATCCATTTTTTATTTAATAAGCCACCTTAACAAAGTTATGAGAAGGGCGCAAAAGGAAATACAATTTGTCTGCGTACAAGGTTACACGACAAAGACAACGCCTATGTTTTATATGATTTCTTAACCAACAAAAACGACAACTGAAGCAACTTGAAATCAGCACCTTTTACCACTAAATTCATTTAAATGCGGGTAAGATCCATTTTTGTATCTTAAGGGAATGGCCTAAACATGCAAAAGCAGCCACTGCCAAAAATCCCATGGCCATGAAACATTGAACAACCAGCCATCTATTGGCGAGTTAGTATGTTGTAACCTTCTGGGCCAATTTTATCCCCATTCCCTGAGTTACTAATACTATTTAGTTGATCTAACTCTCAACGTACATATACACCATAGAAAAGAACATAAGAAAACAGAAATAAATCTGAACATCTACTTAAATGCACACACGTAATAGCTCCTCAACTTGTAATCATGTGTATGCATTTAATCATGTTTTATTATGTGCTTTAATACAAGTTCAAGCAAATACAGCATTTCATTAAAGCACATAATAGCTCCTCAACTTGTAAATAGTAAACTTTCATCTTAAGCCTTCAATGTAAAAATGAAAGAAACTCACTTAAATACCAGATCTTTATCAAGAAGACGAGATGGCACTTTTCCTGATAAGGAATTGTTTTGAACATACCTGCATAATTAATCATTAAAAGGTTGATAAATATTTCAGTCCAAATAATAGGTGTGCATACAAAGATAACACAGAGAAGACAATATTTTCTAACAATCATTTTGCATCAAGAATGGATATCTAGGATAGCGTACAGCTTATGCAACAAAAAATCCATGTTTCTCTCCGAAATGCTTGGCAGACAAACAAGAAAATTGAATAATAAAAAGAACTTCTCAATTCTCTAGAAGAGTTTCCAAAAGAAAAAATGAAGTTGCAACAGAACCTTGTGGAAAGTTTTGAAATGAGCAAATACTGGACCTAATTTAGCTACTCAAACTTACAATTCTCTCAAATTCGGCATATCTGCCAATGTAGAAGGAAGGTCACCAGTCAAATGATTATCCTCAAGATGTCTGCCACAGGGAACAAGTAATCAGTTGCTCTAAGAAAATAGAGTAATAAAAGACAGGGTTACACTTTACATTATTTTCAAGTTAGGGCATCCAGAAAAATCAGGAATTGAACCACTGAGAGAGTTATTATCAAGCCATCTGCAACAAAAAGACATGTGCACAATGAAAATTATAAGCTATCGCATCTAATTGGGGACCATGGAAAAGACATCTGGTATCAATTAACAAACAGTGGAGTTTACAACTTACAACTCAACTAGGCCACTCAACTTGGTGAACTCTACCGAAATTGCTCCTGTCAAATTCTTCCCCGACAGTTTACTGCACAATCACAAATATGGTCATAAAATTTCAGATATAGATCATATTTTCAGTGGTAAGATGAAGTGCAACAAAATAGAAACTTATAGGAGTTTATAAAACATAAAACCACTCTGAGTTTCATGAAACTGCAGCATAAAACCTTATGATACTAATTATTAGAGCATTAAAAGATAAAAAAGAAACAGAATTTTACATTGATGTTATTCTTGGTTGGGGATCTGAACTACACTGGACCCACGACCATGAAGCTGGGAGGCATGGGTCTCCACCTTCCTGTGCCCACGCAACTGATGAATAACCTGCAGTCACTGAAGCAAGAACTGGTCCTGCAACCCAGTAAATTAGAGATTATTCAAGCTTTGGAGGAAAGCATAGAATGGAAGTAAAACATTTTCTATCTTCCATTCCCAATTGAAAGGGGAATTACCCCAACCTACTATGCATAAAAGAAGAAAAACTATCAAATCAGAAGCCTTCCAAATACAAAGTTACATGGGAAGAAGAGATAGAAATGACACATAATACGACGCTTTAAAAACAGTAGCTTTATTATTTATATTAATTTATCTGTACAATAAAATGCATACTTCAGATGTTTAAGAAATTTATTCATTCTCACCATCTACAGAACCATCACTCTTTTTCAGATACTTATTTATCTCCATTGCATTCAGGAGAGGGCCCATTGTGGAATCCGAAGTCTTCATGAATTTGAAAGATAAAACGAATGGGAGAGAAATGTTGTAATATCCTGGCTCGTATAGACGATATTTTCCTTGGGCATTCTCTTGGATATTTACAGCAGGCTTGCTAAGGTCAGGGATCCCAAGGACTACTAGCCTGAATTTTCTAGCATCACTAGGACCCAAATCTTCAATTTCGGCAAAATAAGTAAATGCCCAACCAAAACCAGGGAAACCATCAAGGTTCAATCGGTAATTCAATGACCCATTTCTGCCTACTACAGCTGTTTGCATCACCTTCTGGGGTGGCCTTTCATCCCTGCTGACATCAATCGGCATTTTGGTTGATATTCTTTCAGTTCCTGGAGCAACATCTACAAGATAGTTGGCTTTTTTAACTAAGTCGGACTGCCATATTCTATCAAATGGATCATCCGGATACCTTCAACGAAAGAATTACATTCCAATCAATAATCAAAATTCAACAAGCAACAGATAGCTGGTATCTGAAGATACTGTCAAAGCACTTAAACTAGTCTACTTTTTGAAATTTCAAGCATACCTTACTGGTGCAGCACTCTCTGCACCAAAGTTTATTCTTGCTGACACACTAAGGAAAAATTGGTTCTCATATTTATTTAAATAGATGGAACCATTAAATTGTCGGAGCTCAAGGGTAGATATGAAGGGCTTTCCAGTCGTAGCATTGGACAAACAAATGCTAATGGTAGGATCTGTAGCCAGAAATATTAACTCCTGACTCTCTATTATATTAGCATCCGAAATTACTATTGTAGCCCAATGGGTAGGCCCGAATGAAATATCAAACTTGGGATAAAAATTGATGTTATCAAAGTCTCCATACAAGAAGGTCGCCCTTATAAGATACCTCGTCCTACTAACGACATTGAGTGTGTAGCAATACTTATTATCATCTGCTGGAAAGTATCTCAGTGACTGGTACTGTTTTTGGATCTCATTAGCCACAGATATGTTGGCTACTTCCCCACTTAACATGTAGTTATCGGGACTCCATTGGAGCCCTAGCTCATCTGTAAAATTATCCGTACCACCACAGTTCAGACTTACAAAACCTGCATCATTGGCCAGATATCAGAACAAATACGAAGGAATTTCTATTACCACTTTATAGACCCAAGAAAATTCTAAACTTGTATACATCAGATGAATTCAGCAATCTTTTTGCAAAGTTGTTGCCGTCTAACATCATATCGAGTAGCTACAAGTTATATCAAGCATTAGGAGATTTAAAAAAAAAAGAAAAAGAAAGAAAGAGAGAGAATAAGAAGAAGAAGAAGAAGAAGAAAAAGTATAACATTTTGGAACTAACTGAAACAGTCATCTGGAATCGAATCCTACTAACTAAACCAAAAATGTCAATTATTTGGTGTTAGATTAGGTTACATCAGATCATACAGTTGGTTAACAGAAGAAACTTTGATTAAAGGCTCATTATACCGGCCCTGCTCCTTCACCAGAAACCATTGACGCTCTATGGCTGCCTAATATGAACATGATACCAAGACCAAGACCTACCACCGTTCTCGTTTTATCTAAATATGCAAGTTACAAATAATTCACACGCACATCTTTATAACCTGGAACCTTCAAACATGACATTTGATACTTGAATCCAGGGCACCAGTATGCAAAAGCATGGTTTAATTTTACAAATTCCTGTATTTTTGTCATATGCACTTAATATAACCTAGGGAGTAGTACTTCCAGGTCACTGGAAAATCCCTGTTTCACATATTGTCTTTTGTAAATCCCTTTGGTGTCCAAGAAATAAAGAGTTTGTCCAACTACCCTAACAACTTAAAAACTGAATCTTTGTCTGCTAATTCCACCACCAACGACAACAAATATACCATAAGAATAAATATCGTATAGGTAAAAAGAATCAAGGACCCAATCCACCAAGGACAGAGCTTCAAACGCATTAACAAGAGACCAAACAAACAACTGTCAAGAAAAAGCAAAACCCAATCCAAAAATTACTCAAAAATTAAAAAACACAACAGATGCAAACAAATCCATATGTATAAACTGAAAAGAGGGAAACCTGGCATCTGGGCTGTGGAGGCATCCAAGAGAAGAAGAGCATACAAAGACAGAAAGAGAAACAGAACTCTCACAGACCCCATTTCTTCTCTTTCTCCCAGGATGATGAAAAAGAGGTACTAGGAAGATGAAGGCATAAAAACGACGAACAAAAGTCTGCAGATAGAAAGTGACTGAATCACATCAGCATGCAATAAAAAGGAATGAAATGAAATTTGGACTACTGAACTGTGAAATAAGTGGAGTTATTTTAAAAAAAAGCAGATTAGTAGCAAAAGGGGATGAACATATCTGTAAACAAGATTCCTTTTTTCCTTTTTTTTTTATAAGTATTTGCTTATTCTACTGCTTATTTTATACTAAAATCTTGGTGAGAGAGAATGTTCTTGAAAAAGTAAATGTGAACTGCGGATAGATAAAGAAGATGGGGAGAGAGATTTGCTTTTTTTGCTGGAGTTAAAGTGTGAAAAGGACTCTTCATTCTCTGAGTTCGTTTCTTGGTAAGTTTTTAACTAATTTTGATTCATAAATTATTATATAAACTTTTTAAGACTGGTATGTGATAATTGATTGGTATTTAGTTGTTTCAAACAATAATTTGTTTTTCTTTCAAGGAATTATTGGTTTAGGCTTATTTCATTAAATGGTCAATGATAAGATGATTATGGTAAGTTCTTGAAGAATAAAATATCTAATGATATATACTCTGAAATCCACTTTGGATACCTGACTAATGGTGAAAGGGATAGAACCAAATTTTGGCCACAAATGGCTGTATTTTTATTTTCATTTTTAATATAGTATTTTAAATTTATTATAAATTTTTTTGCATGATTTTTTGTGTGAAAATAAAATATAATTAAATTAATTATTAAAATAAAGTAAATAGCATTAATTAATTGGCCATATTAGTTTCTTTGTACGATATTTCTTATAACAATATTCATCTAAAAATTTGAAACTTAATTTGATAGTCATGTTTCAATTTGAATTTTTTCAAGATAACATTAATAATCAACAAATGAAAATCTCGAGCCACAAAATGAATGACCTCAACTGCATTAAGATAAGGGCAGCTCGCATTTCAATCTAACACTGATGAAACACTTTTGAACAAAATTTAAAAAATTTCTATAAACAAATTTAAATTTTTATTTAACTCACATCTAATATACCACATAAACTAACATTCAAAAAAAATATTACACTTTAATTGATTGTGTATTTTTTTTTTCCAATGTTTATACTTCTTATACCATGGACGTAAAAACAAAAACAAGTGACGCTATATTGAAGATGAAAAATTATTAGACTTTGAACTTTTACAATAAAAGAAGATAGAAAATTACATGAATTAAGAGCTTGGTTTTTATTTTTCCTCTTTTTATTCATGTAATATTTTGTTCGAACTTTGACACATTGATAGTCAAATTAGTGGATGTTTGGTAAAAATTGCAACACCCATTTATATTTTCACTCAAAAATTTAAAAAATAAAATAAAACTATCAATTTTTTTCTATTTTCACTTAAAATATGTTTATTTTTATTTTCAAATTTTTTCTAATCCCATCATATCATCCTACTTGACATTGGGCCAACTTGGTTGGATTTTTAAGTCATTTTATGATTATTTATCATATGATAAGTTGTATGATTTTTTTATCAATGTAATATATTTTGATTGGTATAATAAATAAACTCATGAGGGATTGGAGGCTAATTTATCATGGGAATTATATATATAAACACGAGTTTTGGGTATTCACGTGGGTCTACATATTTATTGTCATTTCAAGTTAACGAATAATATGGTAAGATAAAAATACTATATCCTATCTTATCATCTCAATCAAACTAATCTATAAATTACCCCCTATTATTTTAAAAAATAATTTTTTAAACGTAAAAAAATATAAACTAGTTATCTTTTCAACCCTATACATACTCTAATAATTATTTTATAATAATTCATCTAAACACATTTTTATCTTCATTTAAAAATTATAACTATATTTCTAATTTTTAAAAATGAAAAAAAAAAGTTCGGAAAATAAAACCAAACACCTTGTTAGTCTTTACTTCTCGTTGAATATTTGATGGAATAATACTAAAGGCATACACATGAATGGGTGCGAAATTTTTTTGTCAAATTATTTGACTGATATAGACAGATAGTGAGACTTAGTACGTTTTGTAGTCCTCGTATGCGACATATCGATTAAGACTTATTAAAATATTACAATCTTAAGGTGTGGAAATGACCCATAAGACTGCAACAGTCGTCGGGGGTCAAACCAAGCGGCAGGTGGCCACATTAAATTTTTAATTATTTTATAGTATATAAAAATAAATTATCTATAGTCTTATGTGGAAGAATTTAGAATTGCCACGGTACGTATCCAGTGGAAGAAACGTGTGCCTAATGCCCCCATTTGATTTTATTTTCATTTTTATTTTTTATTTTTATTATTTTTAAAATTTAAAAAATTGATTAGTAAAAATAAATTAAAAATTAATTTGTGTTTGGACGAATTATTGAAAAAAGTAATGCAATATATTGATTAATAGATTATAAGTGAAGAAAAGTAGAAATAATATAATAGAAAGAGAAGATACATAGATTATTAAAAAATATAATTTGAGAGTGAAAATGAAAATAATATTGGGTGAAATATATAAAAAATAATAATTTATTTTATTTTTAAAATAGTATAAATGAGAAAAAGGGCTATAAAAATGAAATCAAAAAAGGTCTAAGTCTTTTGCATTTGAATTTGAGAAATTATCAAACTATTGAGAAGGGAAAAAAAATCCGAAGACATATTTTATTTATATTGATTTGGGGTTTTCTGCATTATATTTCGATTTGCCTCTTATTTTCTTTGTAATTCCCAATAAATTTCTTCTCGAATAAATTTATAAAAATTAGAAGAGAAAAAGAAAACATTGTATGAGAGGGGGGAGAGAGAGAAAAAAGTAAAAATAAAATTATTCATTAATGTTATTATCTTGTTAAATATTATTCGAAATACTGCCCCCCGCCCGCCCAACCCCCCGGCCCCGGGAAGTACAAGCAGCCTGTTAATTTTACAGAGAAACCCCTGTATATTTCTTATTTACCTTTTCCACCTTCTATTTCCTGATAATTCCCCTTAGGCCTCTGGGCTCTGACCATCCTTCAATTATTCAACGCAACTTAAACAATTTTTGGATGAAGTTATATTCTCCTTAAAATATTTTATATAGTGTTTAAGAATTTATAAAATACTTAGTAGTTTTTTTTTCAAAAAATAAATCATAAATTCTCAAAATAAAATTTTAAAATTTTATAAACTCTTTTTAAAATAAATAAATAAATATCTTAACTTACATTTAAATTTTTAAACAAATTTCTTTAATTCTGAAAATATTAACTACAAAGTCATCATTGCTACCATCTTCTAAACATTAATATCTTATTTTATTTAAATACTTAAAAATATATTCTTTAACTAAAATTTAACATTTCATAAATTTCAAAAATATATTATAAGATATAAAAACTTACATAAAAACAGAGCCTCCAGATCCTTTGACATTATTATATGAACTCTCCCATGAATGATTTCTTTTGTTCTCTTTCCAAACATTATTCATTACTCAAAAAAGAGAGACATTTTCAATAACGCTTTCAAAGGATTAAAAGAAGTGCTCGCTCATTGGATGGAGCGAGTCCAAAAAACGTTAAAGTCGCAAAATTGACTGAACCAATTTTGACATTTTAGTGCATAATTATTGTATATCCGAATTTTTGTTAAAAAGCGAGTTCATTGAGCCTTGTTGCGACTTTAAGGACAGAAGACTTGGTTTCGACTTTCATTACTTTCTGCAAATTAAATGCCTTAAACTACTTTTACTTTTGCTTCTTGGACTTTTCTGTTGGAATCCAAGCTCCACCTTTATCTTTTATACACAACGATTTTGCTTTGTCTGCAATTATTGGTCTTTCGGTAGTAATACGCATTCAATTTCTTAATACTTAAGTATTTATAAACTTCGCCATTGATATCTTTTTATACACAACGATTTTGCTTTATCTGCAATTATTGGTCTTTGGGTAATAATATGCATTCGATTTCTTAGTGCTTAAGTATTTATAAGCTTCGCCACTATATCTTTTTATAGTTGACAATTTTGCTTTGTCTTGAATTATTGGTCTTTGGATAATAAGACATATACAATTTCTTAGTGCTTAAGTATTTATAAGCTTCTCAATTCACTTACTATTATTTTAGTTTGGTTATTTATTCTTAATTTTGTTCGCTTAAAAACTGACTTTTTAATATTTTGATTGCATATTTCATTCTCGATTCTTGAACTTTAATAATTTGTTATCAATTCCAACGTGCCTCGAATTGACTTTTAAATTTAAATTGCTAAATATAACAATTACATGTCAACATATGTTTTCAACAAAATTTAGAATTCGACAAGATAATATATTATATCAATTACTATAAAAATTATAAACTATGTTCTAGCCTTGAGTACACAACTCTCTTTGTATATATCTGCTAGTTGGTACCTTAACCAAGGATGCCACTACAATTTGATATCAGGGGAACCTTCATTAGTGACATATTGGCATGATGAAAAATGAATAATAACCTTTTAGCACAGGAAAAGGAAAAAGGGGGCAACCCGAACTGCCAAAGAAAGTTCAGCTTGTCCGCTTGCATAAAGCGGCTTTACCCCCCTCGTAGTTGATGAAATTTATACTCATGGAATGCTAGATGAATTAACGTGCATGCTGCATGCGTGTGGGGTTAAACAAAGTACATCTTTTTATAACATGTTTCGACAACTCAGCACTAACAGCTGTGGATATTCTTTACCATAAACAAAATTGTTTAGCTTTATTATGCTAACATTAGTGTGTTTATTTTTCGAGCATGTTCCCTTAAAAATTGAAATTTACGACACTTATAATTTTTTACACGTAGTGTTCGCAAAAGTTGATTCAATTATCAGAGAATATGTAAATATCGAATTTCTTTTTTTCTTTCTTTTTTTCTTTCTTTTTTTTCCAAGGCAACCAATCAAAAAATTGTCAGTTACAATTGGTTCATTTAACTATTAAAACAATTTATTTCCAGAAATTGATCCACGTACTTCATTATTGTGGCTGCTTTACCTGATTCTTTCAATAAATTACCGAGAAATATAGGCAAATTACGAAAATCAAACGAGAATTTTAGCATAAAAGGGGAAACCACGAAAGGAAAAAGAAAAGGTGGAAGAAAGAAATACAATACAACTCACCCATACAATAATTATTGTTTTTTTTTTAAAGTGCATACGTTTTATACATTCATCAGAACCAAGGCTGGGAAGGAAACTCCCATACAAAAAAAGGCCAAATACCATAAGTAACACACAGAGAAACTTTCGCATGGGGAAAATTGGTAAAAAAAAAAAGATCCCATATACAGCACGGGAAACACCAGCCAGTCCTCCGTTGGAGTTTACTCTGCTTCTGCGAATCTGTAGTTAACCACATACAAAGGTATTACAAAGTATTATTGTTGCCTATAGAGAAAATTTAGAGCGATCAACCAAAGGTTGCAGCATGGCCCAAGATCTGTGGTTTAAAATAAAATCAATAATGAATCGAATGTGCTGGGCCGCATTTCAAGAGTTTGGATTTGATCTGGTTAGATTTTTTTTTTGTTCGTTAATAAACTAAAATTTAAACATTAAATAAAAAAAGAATAATCAATTTCATAGACATAATTGGGTTGCCATAAAACTCTGGCAGCAGCCATAAAATGAAAAAAAAAATAAAATAAAAAATAATAATATATAGGTGTTGTTGGACTAGATCCATAATGAATTTAATTGGTGGGACCCATTTTGTAAACCATCCAATCCACTCATTTAGGAATTAAATGGATATTAAACAGATTGAAAACACTATTTTTATATTCGTATCAGTTTAACTTTTCAAAAAATCGAATACAAATACAAATTTGACGGATATTAAAAAATAATATTCAAATTCATATCGATCGAATATCTGTTAAATTCAAATATATTTATATTCGATTATAATTATTTAAATTTATTCATATTTTATTATATTCATCCGTATTCAATTATTTTTTTATATTCATATTCAATAATAATTATTTAAATATCTATTTACAAATATCCAAATATATAAATCTATGAATTTATAATAGATACATATTTTAATTAATAAAAGAAACTATATAATTTAATTAAAAAAAATCAAGCAAATAATATAATTTCTAATTAATAATTGACTTTATAATTAATTATTAATGCTTAATAATAATATTTAAGTATATTAATTATAAAATCAATCAATAATAATTACGTTGATTAACTTTATTCTTCATTTTTTTCTCTATGTTACAATAATTTTTTGAATTTATTCTTTTTTCTTCCCAATTCTTCAATTATAATTTATATATATACATATATGAATTATGAAATTTTTATTAAAAAATATAAATAATATATTATTTAATAAATATGTAGTCGGATAAGATATTAAACGGATTGGATATGTATTTACCATATCCGTATTCATTTATAATTGGATATCTACTAATCGGATACGGATAATATCCATTTTAAACGAATACAGATAAATTTTATATAAACGATATAAATGCGAAAGGCAAACAAATTTTCGAATATCTATTAACAGCCCTACACCCATCTGCTAGCCTCAAATAGGACCGACACTTACCCAAGCTCGGAGAGCTTCAAGTGAGCTTCAGCAGTCTTGAAAGAAGGCGTCCTCATCCTAGTGGAATTATGAACAACGATCAGAAACTCTTGATCACTTCAATTTATGATGAACGAAACCTAACTCTACTCAATAAATCATATTTTTCTTACTGCAGCATATTTTTCTACAAGAGGGCGGAAAACGGGATCCTCCAGTAGAGCTTTGTCTGATGGCAGCTGGATCAAACCTTCTTTCTCCCCACTAAGAAGTTCCCTATGTTTAAATTTTCGTGTTGGTCGATTAGCTGTTTCTTCCAACTCATCTTAGCATTCAAAGAGAACTAATGATCTGAAGAGTGCAATCGAACAAAATGCAAAATCAAATGAGTGTTACAGAATTAACCATTCCAAAGGCTTACTTGAAGTAGGAGTTGTCAAATATAAGGGGATTAGGGGTCCATGGTCCTTCAAATCCAGATCTTTCCTTATGGCACCTACCCTGAAAATTTTCCAACAGCATATTAGCCAGATTGAGAACAAGTGACAATGTAAGGGTGTTATCAACTGAAGAATTCAACTCCTGTTTACAACGTACCAGGGTGTGACCACCAGACAGAGCAACAATGTCTTTGTCACTTAACCCCATGTGCCCAAAAACTTCCCTCAAATGATCCGGGCCTGAGGATTTGATGGGAGAATGATCAGAATATCGATTTTACAATGTTGAAATTTTTTAGAAGCTTTTCTATGTGCGGATTCAGGACTTCGAAGCAAACAAATGGTTACCTTTCTTGGCGTCAGGCAAGCGACCTTCTGGTGGGGGTTCTGTTTTGTCCTGAAAGCAGAGAGATTTCTTCAGCTAGCAAACCAAGACGTATGATCATTCAAATTTAAAAGTAAACTCAATCATCAACGTCAAACACATGATTCAAAGATCAATAATAAAGAAAATTCCTCAATAGGAATAATGAGCTAACATGAAATTTTCCTAAAAGAGCTATACTTGAAATGAAAGGATGCCCCTCAATATCCCAAACGTTTGATCTGATAGCTACTGACATGCTAATGGCTAGAATTTGGCCTTACTGGCTATTATCGCATAATCTTAATATATATAAGTAGAGCGCTATCACAGTCTGTCAAATAGTAGAATCAATCAGAACGGTAGCATACACAGGAGAAAAAAGGAAGAAGCAATTCCAGCTCGAGAATTTACTTAAGACTTCTGGTACAGATATTTCTAACTGCAGTTAATTGAATGATTATAATAGAAAGTAAAGAGACTAACCGATCTTCCAGGATGAAAAGGAATCTCAGGCCCTCCAGTTACTTCAACAGCAACCACACCAGCCAGCTATATTAATCATGCAGAAAAACATTTTAGAAAAAAACATCTAGTCTAGATACAAAGGAATGAAAATAGAGTAAGTTGCGTTGGAATTCAAGCACAAAAAAGACTAAAGTTACCTGGTAGAAGTCTGCATAGCTGAGGATAGGGAATTGCTCCTTTATCGGCTCCAATAGTCTAACAGCAATGTCAAGGCCATTGTTAGCTTGATGAGAAAGCTCAGCAGGGTGCCTAATCGTCCCAAATGGCCCTCCACTTTTTGTTTTCCAGTCATATGTTCCAGCTGAGTGCCATCTGAAACACCACAATATGGCCAATTAATCGTCATTGTTGATAACTTGAGACCACTATTCAAAGAGTTGTGGAAACAGCAGCTCAACATGCTCCAATGACTAATAGAATAACATGTGATTACAATCTCTTGGTAGTGCAACTGGAAAGTTAAAACACATACACGCACAATGCACATACAAAAGATGCTTAAACACACGGAAGCATAGAGAACTGAGCTTCGAAACAAAAACAAAGCAGACGAATAACAAGCAGGTAATGAGCTTACGCCAATCGCAGCACTATCGGAGCGCAATTCTTCTCGGCTATTAAACCTCTCAGTTTCTTCTTGCATTTTTCCACGGCCGCCTGATACTCTTTGCTCACTGCCGTATACTTCTTCACCATCTCTACAAATTTCGCAACTGTGTTAACCTTGCTGCCAAATTACCAGCAAAAATTTGTTCGCAAGGAAAGCTCATCAACTGAACGAATAGGATATCGTCCGCAGGCATATATAGGGAGAGAGCCATCAACCAGAAACTTCGATCAAGTTCCATTGCTTTCCAAACTGGTGGCGTGGCGGATGCAGCCTAATGGCCGAGATCATGCCTTTTCTTCTGATTTGAGGGCTGGTGGGCCCCAGACTAAAGGCCTGGGCCGTTACCTATTAACACGTGTTGGACTTTTAGTGGTTGGATGATTGATCTTATTTTGCGGGCCCGGTTCGATGTTTTTCTTCCACGTGGGCTTGGATCTATAGTTAACTCCGATTAAAGAAACCCAACATGCTCATACTTGGAGATCCCGTCGAGCAGCCCACGACAGTCTATTGAATAATGTCGAAAGTTTGAAATTTGAATTTTAATAAATTTTTAATATATATATATATATATAAATAAATAAATAAAAGCTTTGAAATTCACTGATCCACCCTCACTTTGCCCGGACTCTAAACCAATTTATTAAATATATATAATATTAATGGATAAATCAATTATAGGATATTATGGTATCATCTTATAACATAGGAAAAATTGCTAAAATTCTCTTAAAATAATTTTTTATATCTAAGAAACCCATAAAATAAATTTTTTATCTAATAAACCCATTTCACAAATTTTTTAATTTCAAAAAGTCTAATTATTAACTTTTTAGTCTATTTTTGGACAAAATTACCCTTAAACATCTCACATTACAAAAATTAATTGCTGTTTACTCTCTCTGTTAGAAAAGTTATTTATGAATTCTAAAAAACTTTAGTTTTTTGTTTAGTTCATTTAAGTTTAGAATTTATAAGTATGTTTATTGTAAATTATGTATATGTATATATATTTAAATTTTAAAGTAATATATTTCTTCAGAATTTTTAATTTATTAAACTTAAAATCATCATTGATAGAAATCAATTCAAAAAATTAAAGAAAATTTCTATTTAAAAAGCTAAGTCATTAAGTTTTTCAATTTAACAAATTAAGAAAAAAAATTTAAAAAATTAATAAATTTAGGACGGTTGAGTCAAAAAATTAGTTATTGGGTCTTTTAGAGTGAAAAGTAGATGAAATAGGTATATGAGTATGAAAAATATTTTAATGGACAAAAATATATTTTAATTTTTTTTAATAATTCTCCCTATTATATAATATAATATTTCATTTGGTTAAATGAAAATAAACACTACATTACTAACTAGAGAAACATGTAATAAATTCTTATTACACCAATCAAAATTCAAGTGAGACCTATATTAAATTCAATGGACTTTTTATTGTTTCAAGGTTATGATAAAATATGAAGAAAAAAGCCTTCAATACTTACCAAAAACGTTTTTCCCAAAAATTAGAAAAGAAAAATGCTTGGAAATAAATTTGATAACAAATCTTACTTCAAGTGACAAAAATTCATATTTCAAATTTATTTGATTGTGAAATTTTCAGTTAAAATCTCATAAAAAGGGTGATATTTATACAATACACTAATAGTCGCAACATAACTTTCTCACTTTGAATGAAATTTAAAATAATTTATAATCTTATCATGATTTCCCTTATGCTATAGATATTAAAGTCATTTATAAATGCTAATCACCTGAACAATATCAAATTTTGTTTGTAATTTATTTATGTCAACAATCAAAGCAAACAATGTAGTTTGAAAGATAAGATAAAAAACTTAACATAAAATTAGTAGTTTGAATATTAATTTAATTAATATTCAATAATGTTGTAGTCCTACTTTTTACAAAATTCATGAACTCAAATTGTCAAAACCTCATCGTCATTGGCTTATTGTCTTTCTTATCACATTTAATATCTAACACTATCTTAATTTTGCCATAAAAATTATATTATTACACATATTAATTTTTAATAATTCCATATGTATATATTTTATGCACATTAAAAATTTATTAGAATTTAAATTTCTAATATCCCATATAATAGGAATACATATGTCAAAAATATCTTTAGGCGTTTTCAAAAGGACAAAAAGAAAAAGAGAGAAAAAAGTAAGTGCTTTTCCTAACACGTGTGACATGGTTCAAAGTGTGTATAAAATAATTCAAACCCGTTAACCCATTTATGAATGGGTTTTGGTGCATCCCTTAAAAGGATCACCTTATTAAACTCACGGGTCATCCATTTAAGAATTCAGTTTCTTATAGATGAGAGAAAACTGAAGAACGTCGTTACAAATTTTGTACTCCTCTTCCAATTGAAGCCCTAAACAGTCCGATACCAGAACGCCGTGTTCACCGCCTTTGGACGCCATTTCCGCTGTGCTGGCGATCGGTACCACCAGACTGGGGCCTAATTGAACTTCCGCAGTCAACTCCCTCCAAAATTTCCACTTCGGACGATCCGATTCCTTTTCAAACCACCCACGGGCGTGTTCCTCACTGGTTCTGTGTTTTTTTACCCAGGCGCGATTAGTACCAATAAACACCCAATTTCCACCTTCTTACAATAAATAGTACAAGCGTATCAAAAGGAAGGGGAAAGAGGTTAGCTTTTAGCTTGTTAGGGTTCCCAATTTTTTTCGTAAGAACTGTGTTTTCATAAATGATGTCTGAACATATTCTGGATCGAATTCCATATGTAACTATATTTTCTCATTATTGATAGGCTCCCCATGTAATTAAGTTAATTACATATACGTAGTGTGGGTGTGTGTTTGTATGTATTTTGATCAAGCATATCCTTAATATATATGGATTAAGTTAATTACATATACGTAGTGTGGGTGTGTGTTTGTATGTATTTTGATC
>JACGDI010005757.1:1042061-1062374 GCA_014898725.1 Jacaranda copaia
GGAGAGGGAGAGGGAGAAATATGGAGAGCGAGAAAGGGAGAGGGAGAGAAGGGAGAGGGATCGAGAAAGAGAGAGAGAAAGGAAGGAAAGGGAAAAACACCGAGATATGGATAGGTTGTATAGTAGTGATGAAGATGTTAGGGACCATGAGAGGAAAAGGCGCAGGAGAGATGAGGATCATCAGAACAGAGATCTGGAGGAAAGCAGCAAGTCAAACCGTCATAGAGATGGTAGTCAAGACAGTAGCTCGCGGAAAAAGGGGGATGGAGACTCAGAGGTCAAGAAAGAAAAAACTTGGGAAGAAGATCTTGCTGAAGAGCAAAAAAGATTGGATGAGGAGATGGAAAAGCGGAGAAGGAGAGTTCAAGAGTGGCAAGAGTTAAGAAGGAAGAAGGAGGAATCTGAGAAAGAAAAACTTGGGGTGCCAGTGACACATGAACCTAACTCTGGCAAGACATGGACCTTGGAGGGGGAATCTGATGATGAAGAAGCTGGTCCTGAGGGAAAATTAACAATGGATGTGGATGAGGATGGAGCTGTGAAGTCCATTGGTGAGAATGGAAATGGCATGCCCATTGATTCTGAGAATGAGGAGGTTCCTGCTGCGCAGAATGGTGAACATGCTGATGAGGATGATGAAATTGATCCATTAGATGCATTTATGAATTCCATGGTGTTGCCTGAAGTTGAGAAGCTAAACAGTGCTGTGCCTCCTGTTCCAAATGACTCTGGTCCTGAATTAACTGAAAGAAATGGCAAACCGAACTTGGAAAACAGTAAAAAGGCGAGCAAAACCATGGGAAGAATTATTCCTGGAGAAAATTCTGATTCGGATTATGGAGATATTGAAAATGATGAAGATCCTTTGGAGGATGAAGATGATGAAGAATTCATGAAACGGGTGAAGAAGACCAAAGTTGAGAAGCTCTCAATAGTTGACCATTCAAAAATTGACTATCCGCCTTACCGAAAGAATTTTTATATTGAAGTAAAGGAAATTTCCAGAATGACATCTGAAGAGGTGGCTGCATACAGGAAACAACTGGAATTGAAAATACATGGAAAGGATGTCCCAAAACCTGTCAAAACCTGGCACCAGACTGGTTTGTCGACAAAAATTTTGGACAGCATAAAGAAGTTGAATTATGAAAAACCAATGCCCATCCAAGCTCAGGCTTTGCCTATTATTATGAGTGGCCGAGACTGTATTGGTATTGCAAAAACGGGATCCGGCAAAACCCTAGCATTTGTGCTGCCCATGTTAAGACACATTAAGGACCAACCTTCATTGATGTCAGGAGATGGGCCTATTGGGCTTATTATGGCTCCGACAAGAGAGCTTGTCCAGCAAATCCATAGTGATATTAAGAAATTTGCAAAGGTGATGGGTCTCAGTTGTGTGCCTGTGTATGGAGGTTCTGGGGTTGCTCAGCAGATTAGTGACTTGAAAAGAGGGGCTGAGATTGTTGTTTGTACCCCAGGTAGAATGATTGATATACTTTGCACTAGTGGTGGTAAGATTACAAATCTGCGTCGTGTCACTTACTTGGTCATGGATGAAGCAGATCGTATGTTTGATATGGGTTTTGAACCTCAGATTACGAGAATTGTCCAAAATACAAGACCAGATCGTCAAACTGTGCTATTTTCTGCCACTTTCCCTCGTCAAGTTGAAATTTTGGCTCGTAAAGTGTTGAATAAACCTGTTGAAATACAAGTAGGTGGGAGGAGTGTTGTGAACAAGGACATAACCCAACTTGTTGAGGTAAGACCAGAAAGTGACCGGTTCCTTAGACTCTTAGAACTACTCGGAGAATGGTATGAAAAGGGGAAGATTTTAATCTTTGTTCACTCACAAGAGAAATGCGATTCATTGTTTAAGGATTTGCTAAGGTCTGGATATCCATGCCTCTCACTTCATGGGGCAAAGGATCAGACAGACCGAGAATCAACATTAGCTGATTTTAAGAGTAACGTCTGCAATTTATTGATTGCTACAAGTGTTGCTGCTAGAGGCTTAGATGTGAAGGAGCTTGAACTAGTCATTAACTTTGATGTTCCTAACCATTATGAGGACTATGTTCATCGTGTTGGCAGAACAGGCCGAGCTGGTAGAAAAGGCTGTGCTATCACATTTGTGTCTGAGGAAGATGCAAGGTATGCACCAGATCTGGTAAAGGCCCTGGAATTGTCAGAGCAGACTGTTCCTGATGACCTTAAAGCTCTTGCTGATGGATTTATGGCAAAGGTCAATCAGGGGCTTGAGCAGGCCCATGGGACCGGTTATGGTGGTAGTGGTTTTAAATTTAATGAAGAGGAGGATGAAGTGAGGAGAGCTGCAAAGAAAGCTCAGGCAAAAGAGTATGGGTTTGAGGAAGATAAATCCGATTCAGAAGATGAAGATGAAGGAGTTAGAAAAGCAGGTGGTGAAATTTCTCACCAAGCTGTCCTTGCCCAGGCTGCTGCTCTTGCTGCTGCTTCCAAAGTCAGTGCTGCTTCGGTCCCTACACCTATCTCTGCAGCTCCGCATATTCCAAATGGCGGATTACCTGTTTCTTTGCCTAGTGTTCTTGGCTTGACAATTCCAGGTGTTGCAGCAGTTGTCCCTGGGGCCGGATTGCCGGTTGGCGGCAATGATGGTGCAGCTAGGGCAGCAGCTCTGGCAGCTGCCATGAATTTGCAGCACAACTTGGCGAAGATTCAGGCTGATGCCATGCCTGAACATTATGAAGCCGAATTGGAAATAAATGATTTTCCTCAAAATGCTCGTTGGAAGGTGACACACAAGGAAACGCTGGGGCCAATCTCTGAATGGACTGGAGCTGCCATCACAACTAGAGGGCAATATTATCCACCAGGCAAGGTTGCAGGTCCAGGGGAAAGAAAGCTTTATTTGTTCATTGAGGGCCCTACTGAGCAATCTGTCAAGAGGGCAAAAGCAGAACTCAAGCGTGTGTTGGAGGATATCACAAATCAAGCATCATCACTTCCAGGATCAGCGCAACCTGGCCGATATTCTGTTGTCTAAGAGCAACTCTTGTCTGTCCAGACTCTGATTGTGTCCTTCTTTTGGGGGTTTGTATAATGAAAATGATTTGGCATCATTACTTGCCCTTTTGCACTTCAGTTTCTAACTGCTATTATGAAAATTTGATGATCATTTGTGCTAAAAATGTCTGATTTTCTGGATGTTATACACCACCTTTTTCCTCCAATAAATGGAAGGAGTCCTTGATGTTTCTTTGTGAACATGAATTTTTTGCTTGTGGTTTATGTACAAAATTGTGAAGTTGGCTGTTGTTCTGTCTGGATCTTGAGCAACCTTCTCTCTGAATGAAACCTTACACATGACATTTTGTGTAGAAATTATTTAGTTGGGCTATTGTATTGTGAAGTTATATCTGCTGGATGCTGTTAAACCACAAAGCTCCTATTTCTGTTGTATTCTTTCATCCTGCTGTTAAACCACAATGCTCTTATTTCTGTTGTATTCTTTCATCTGTTTTGCTCCCTTTTTCCTTTTTCCTTCTTTCTTCTGGTTCCTTGGTGGCACCCGTGTCCTGTATTTGTCATATCCTTTGAGCATAAACTCTTCTTCTTTTAACCTTGGCCTTACCAAACGATCCTCCAGTTTTCAGTTTGAGCAGGAAATCTAGTGCCACCGGCTTGTTTGGTTGCTTCTTGACTTTCCCCTTTAATCCAAACTTCGCGATCTGTTTTTATCTATATCTTGTATTTTCTGTGTGGAATTTTATGTGCTGAAATGATGGCACTTGTGAGTTTCGGACACTTGCACTCCTGAACCATTTGTCATTCTGTTGTAAGCAATAGTTTATGCTCCATCTTTTCCGTCTACAGATGCTGTTCCGTGCCATGGAACTTTTTTCCCGCTTTCCTTCTTCATGCAGTTGGTGAGGCAGCTTCTTTCTGAACAGCTGCTGCTTTGTTCTAGAAATGGCAAATTAGTGGAAGACTTTCTTGCCTGGCATTTTATGTAAGATTAATTTATCTCTGTTACATGCCATTCCTTGTTTTAGGGTCAGCTCAGTGGTGTAGATCTTTTTTCATTTTTTTTTTCAATAGTTTTTCAACAATTGAAACCTGTTTTCAAACTGGATTTCTGTTTTACCCTCTTACAAGTCACAAGGAATAATGGTGTCACCATGCTCACTCAGTGTAAATTTACTTATGTATTATCACTACTTGGTTGAGCTTGATTAGAATTAGTTGACTGCTAAATACTTTAAGATTCATTCCCTTGATAAAACTATATGGCTTACAACATTTTTTGCACTTCATTTTTAACTTGTTTCAGTTTGTTTCCCAATGCTTTATTATGTTGATTAGGTTTCCCTTGAGTTGCATCAACATTGCAACTAAGAATTCATTCTTGTAATTTGATTCCTTTAATGTGCTTAGTGGACCTTTTACTTGCTGTATTACCAAGCAACTTGGTCTCTGGTGGGAAGCATAGGTGTCTGGGCTGCCTCTGGAAAAACTCTCCTACTCTACAAGGTGTTTATAGAGAAAAGGCGCTGTTGCTACACATTTTTTATGCACTTCTAAGAAAGTGCAGGTAAATTGCTTGACAATTTCTACACAGATCCGTAACTTTTCTTTTAAGCTTTTTCCACACACACACAGAGAAAGAACACTTGGTGTGATTCAGCACCAAACACCCTATTCCTAGCAGCACCACCCAGAAGGTCTCTTTAATTCCATATTTCCAGCAGCCCTTGAAACCCTAAGGTCCCATTTTGGCATATGATTATTTTGATTTTCCAAGTGGCCTTTGGAGGGTGTGTTCATGGAGCCCTAAACTCTGCTGCTTCTTGATGTGGATGCCACTGGGGTCTCCAACCATGACAACCAGCATGACTATGAAGCAGTTTTTCCAACTCTGCTGGGTAACCTTTTCCTTTACTTGTTTTGCTACGTTACGCCACCGGGTGAAATTGATATTGCTTACATGGAATTTATAAAAGGTATAACTAGCTCGTAGACCAAATTTAGTTTGTCGCATATTTCTCATCTTCGCTCATCATTAGCATTATGGCTGGCCAAATTCTTTACTCAACAGCATATAGCTTCTGCTTTGTTGAGGTAGATTTTGGCTTCGGCCTATCAGCTAACAGCGATTCATTCTTTACTGCTTGTGAAAATATTGTTTAATGTTATAAATGTGGATATTCTATATGTGCCTACACTATTAGACTCCCAAGCTTGCTGTCAATGACATGTTCTTAAATGCTAGAATTTGTATTTCATTTTCATGATAATGAATTGTGTTTTCCCGGGCTTTGTTTGATTTTGCACTTTCAACTACCTATTCTCTATGATTGGTGCTGGTTTCCCTAATTCACACTGTAAATCTATTTTCATAAAGTTCCGTATGAAGCATATGGGGAGCACATGGCCTTTAGTTTTACGTATATCCTTTAACTTTTCTCAAAGGATTATTTATTCCATGGTCCTATGCTAAATTTGTGAAGTCAATTTTGTCTGCAATTCAATCTTTGTACTGGTTGCCTTCTAACCAAAAGGCGAGGGCAAAGCCCATGACGCAATAATGTCAAATTTTCCTCGATTTGCAAATTCGTGGGCTAACCGCTAATATCATTAAGAGTGCACAAATGTATTCATTTTCGCCTTATTTACTTATGGGTACTAGTTTGGATATATTGTGTTATCCAATCTTATACGACACAGACCTTGAATGATGGAAGTCTTATTGTATTTGATTTTGTATGGATGATGTGGGATGTTTTTATTCAACTTCAGTTGCCGACTATTCATAACAATCAAATGTTCAAATTATTCATATCTTGCCAACGAAACTTCATTTGATTTTTGAGATTTAAGTATAAAAATAAGCAATATTTAAGGTAATAATTAAAAAAATAAATTAATTGATAATTGATCAACAGAGAAAGCTACGCAAGTGAAATCTTGGTTTATTTACATATAATAAAATAAAATTGGCCAGACAACAAGATGAAGATTAATTAGAGATTATTTAAATGGACGCACCAATGGTATTTATTTAAATAAATTCAATATTTTGATTCTATTCATATAATGGATTTGGTAGGCAAAATTTAAAAATTTGACCAAGAAAGAATTTATATTTACTAGTGCCTTATTTTGGAGCAATGATTTGTACATAATGGTATATTTTTGAATTTTTAGAACAAAGATATATGCCAGCCTTTGAAATACCCACTATGATTTGAATTCATCAATGCATTATTTAAATAATTCTATGAAATGTAAATACTATTTATTTAATTATATAATCTCATTACTTGTCTCCTTCCATATTTCATCAATTATTTCTCATCACATCAAACAAAATACATAGCCTACGGATCCTTTGAGCATTAAGGTTCCAATTTTAAAGTAGAAAGCAGTGGCTAAGCATTCTCTACTCGTATATTCGATGTTGCATTTAGCGATTCACAAAAATCCAAGTGGAAGCTCTCGCGAGATTCAAACTTTTTTGGACAAAATGAACCATCATGGGACGGCCAAAAAGACTGGACGATGGACAATTACTCAAGGTTTTGAAACAAAGGGACCGATTAGACTTTCCTCTCAACTCATCCCAAACTAGCATTGCACCCACTGACAAAATCAAGCCGGTAAATGCACTAGGCAATCTATCTTGGATCAACGATAATGCTCTTACCAACCCAACTACAACTTTCACATGAGAAAACAGATAAAACATTCATCTTTCCAATTGAAAGAACGAAGGGGACAAAGGTATGCATTTGGAGGAGATACAAAACAAAATTCAAAGGAGATTATGGCAAAATGAGGAACAGCATTTGATGGTAGCAGCATGATAATATGTAATCTTTAAAAAAATTGTCTAAACAAAAATTTCCCAAACTAAGATGATACTTAGGCTCAAAACATGGGAACGGAATGACAGAAAGTAAAGCTACGAGATGATTGCAGTAATTCCCATCCCATAAGATCTCAACCATGTCTCCAAATCTCAAAGCCAGAAACAGTAGACAAAAAACAAATCGAAACACATAAATTCTAAAAGACATCAAATTAAAGATTCAAGTCACTGAGAAACACCCAACCACTTTGAGAAGTTCTCAAATTCTGTGTAGTCACTGTCCGAGATCATTGTCTTGTACCAGGTCTTGCTAGCAGATTTGATTGCTGATGCTTCGTCCTACAATAAACAAAAAGTGCCAAACACAAGATGCGGGAAATTGATCAAATCTCACCAATGAAAACAATGGAACACAAAGCTGCAAGTGCGAAAACTATTCAGAGTTCACATACAACTAACTAGCACATCGACCATGAAATACACACACTAGTGGGCTCTATATTCAAAGCACTGAATATAAGGACCACGGAAAAATAATAAATGCAGACAAGTACACCCCTTATCAACTAAATAACCCGAATATATTAGAAAACTCCCAAGTGTGCTAAATGCAGTATACAACTATGAAAAAAATATCACAGGCAACAACCCACTCGGGTGGGGCTGAAAAGGCTCATTTGTGACAAACTTTCAATCTTAAAGAACTTCATGCCGTATTGGAAGCAACCAGGCAACTCAATAATAAACTGACAAAAATGCAAGCAAATAAGTAAACACGCAGTAGAGAGATTCCCAATTTATAATCCAAAAACCACATGCAACTGATCATACAAAACCATGCCATGATCATTAACCTAATATTGAATTAATAACAAAGAATATTCATGCATGCTGGAAAAATAGAATACAGAGATATAAACTTATATAATAGTTATGTAAACAAATAGTAAAGTGAGAATTCATTTGACAACAGAAGTTAAAGTTTGCAGCATCAGCAACATAACAAAGAGAAAATAAGCAAAAGACAACAATACCTTAGTGATCTGTTTCCTCTTCTTATCAAGCTTCTCCTGCTTAGCCTTAACCCTCTGCGCCTCAGCTAAGAGTGCCATCCTCTTGGCAGCCTTGGCATAGGGGTTGAGCTTCAACATCACATTAAGATTCTTCAATGGGTTCTTCTTCAATGGAGCTCTATTGATCTCCTTCTTGATCGGTTTCACTACAGACTGCACCTCGTCAGAGTTGATAATTCTTGCCAGGTCAGCATTCACCATCTTAGTCCTTGGCAATACATAGCCCTTCTTCTTCTCAGAAGGCTTGTCAAAAGTCCCATAAATCTCATCCAATTTCTCAAATGCAGATTTGGTCCAGATGATAAACCTACCCAGATGACCACCTGGAGCAAGCTTAAGGAGATTGAGGCGTGAAACATGAGCAACATCTATGCCAGGGATATTGCGGAAAGCCTTAACCAGCTTTGCTCCCTCAGTTCCATACACAACGAGAGGTCCTTTTCTCGAAATGTAGCGACGGTTGCGCATTTTTCCCTTTCCAGGACGGATAGAATGGCTGTCCTTTGCCTTCTCAGCATCGGGGGAAGCTCCAATTTGCTTAAGGATCTTGAGGGCAGCGTTAGTTTTCTCAACAGCCTCTGCAGAATCAGACACAACAAGAGGCAATTCAGGAACTTCCTCGATCTTATGTCCACGGGCAAGCACTAAAGATGGAATGGCAGAAGCTGCAATCGCCGATACCACCGCATGGCGCTTCTCAGTAACATTAACTGCTCTGTGCCAGCGCCGCCAGATCTTAGTAGGGGCAAACATCCTTCCACCACGGCACATGTTTCCGAAGGCACCCTGCCCCGCGCGATGGGTACCTCCACCAGGGACACGGGGGATACGGGAAACAGCACGACCTGTACCCCAGGACTCAGCGGAGGTCTGGTGACCGGCGCGTTTCGAGACGGCGTAAGGCTGGCGGGCATTTTTGGAGATTCGGCTGTGCACAGAAGTGACGATGTCAGGGCGAATGGAAGCTTTCATCACATCTGGAAGAGGCACGGAGTTAGCGGCTCCTCCATCGGTAGCCATGTCATGTTCCAGCGAATGGACGGTAACAAGAGGACGGGCTGCTGCGGCGGCAGCCATTTCGGAATATTTAGGTATGGAGGTGTTGGGGTCCCGCCGGGTGGGTGGGGAGGTGGGGGGCGAGGGGGGTGAATGGGTAATGCGAAAATGAGAGCGCTGGGGTTTTTTTGACGACACTGAAGAACTAGGGTTTGCAGAAATGGAGCAATATATATTGCAGAGATTGGGTCAGAAAATTACGAGAATGTCATTACGATTTTTGCTTAGTAGGGCTCTTGGCCCATTAAGAAGTAGCCCATTTGATTGGGAAAAGCCAATTTTTAAAAGAAGTTTCTTTTTTTGGTACAAAAATTTCATGTATTATTCAATTTCAATCTCTCTACTATGGACTAAGGGAGAATCATTTATTCAAGTGTGCATCCATTCTAATTTTATTTCAACACTGATTCTGTTGAATAACAAATTAGGCTGCAGGGATCCGGGCAAGAATATAAATATTTTATTTTCTATTTCATTTCACAAATTTATGACAAATATATTAAATATTTTTCTTCTACTCTAATTTTGTTAAAAATTAAGCTAGCTAGCTTGCAATGAAGGGTGAAAACATAAATACATTATCTACTATTTCATTTTATGAATATATATTTAATGTATCAAATATTTTTTTATAAAAATTAATTAATTAAAAGTAAAATACACTCGTCAAGTTGAAAGTTGAATAGAAGATAAAACGATAAAAAAAACCAGTCAAGAGCTTCGCACCAGCAAAGACTTGGGGTGGCACTTTCCTACAAGGAAGAAGATACAGTTTTATGTTTGCAAATTTGCTAGAAACATGCGCCTGCTAAAAGATCAAAGCCTAGAATGATATCGTCTTTCTTCATATTGAAGACCTAGATTGAAGCAGGGATGAACGGCATTTTGCTCCATCTGGGACATTGAGATTGAGGAATCAAATGTCAGTGTTAGGCTAAGGAATTAAACGTGCTCTTCCTGTTGTCGTGGGCATCATTCTATGCTCGTGGTTCTGCCTTGTATATAATTGTAAGTCCTCACAGCTGCCTTCTCTTCTGCAGTGCCGGTGAAGAGGAACAAGAATATATACTCCCACTATTGCTTGTGATTATAATGGTCTAATAAGGAGAGCTTATGCTTACTACAAATCAATTCTAATTAGAGACTTTATGATAAATCACTGATCCTTATTCTGCACTGATGACAGTTCCAGGAGAAACCCCAACTGCTTTGGAACAAATATCGTATGAGGATAGAACCTCTCTCTGCGGACAAATGTGGAAACTGCTTTTATTAAGTGCGGGTCAACTGGTTCCAAGAACCCAAATTATAACCATAAACATTGAGTGTGGCAAGATAGAAAACTCTAGCTAAAATGCAGGGCAATAGATACAAAAGAGCACTTACAATTGGCTCCAAAATCAGGGCAGGACAGATTGATGGTAAGGTTTCTCATCAATAACAAGACCTGCGTTTCAGTAGGAAGCAATCAAACTCTGTACACACACATTTGATCACTAACATATACTTAACATTGATCAATCAAGCTACCTGTCTTTCAGAGAGATGTTTCCAAGTTAATCTCCAGAGGGCAAAAGAAATATAGCTCTCAGAGAATAATGTAAAACACAGGACTACTTTCCGGTGCTGTAAGTGAAAACAGCAATTACAAAGCAAACAATACATGAGCTTCCCAAAAAACCAGATTTCATGGACCCCACATATTTGGCTGAATATACCTATTTTGTGTATACCTAAAAGTAAAGTACACGTGAGGCTTGGTAGTTTCTACTAATATATTCTTGAGAAACAGGATGGCAGTAGGTTTTGTAAGGTACCAAAGTTGCCATTATTGTCAATTTATTACTGATGTGCATCACAATACCAAGTTATTAACAGCAACAACTTAACTGAGCTTAGCTAGGACTACATGTCAGAAGAAATAGTTTAGAAGTGTATAGTATCCATGCCCAAGGCTCACTACCGAGGTTCATGATGCCACTATGACCATCCCCCACCCATCACCACCCCAAAATTCTACCACAAGTAAAGTTGGACAAGTCACTGACTATCTTCTTAATTATGTGATTTTCCACATTACACTGGTGTAAGTTCTAGGTTAGTGTATTCAAATGGTTTCTTGCCATAGAAACACAAAGCAAACCCATAAATCCCAATACATCCAAAAAAGGTTAATATTCCCTGATGAGTAGACTTGAATACTCGTGTCCTGGTGCAAGAATAGATCAATGCTACATTAGGTTATGCCTAAACATCACTTTCTTTGGGATAGTCATAAGACAACTTAATCGGCATCATAATCTGTTTAATGTTTCACCTTCAGTTTCCCGTCCCGCAGTATGTATCTTCTTCAAATCATGTTAAGACCTCTCCCTTTTATAGGAAGGGAGTATAAATACCAAACTAGGATATGAAATAGATTCACTTCATCATTCTACTAATAACTTGCGTTATTCATTTCACAAGCAAAAAGGTCAACATAAAGTGAACTCACTGTTTCAAAATTTATGGGGTCCATCTCCTTGAGTTTTTGCACATGATCTTTACTATCTGGATCAAATAAATTCCCGATGAAGCCATAGACTTCAGCAAAATCCGGAATACCTGAAAATATAAATAGAAACAACGACCAACTCATTATATATATTAAT
Source organism: Jacaranda copaia (assembly GCA_014898725.1). Lineage (NCBI taxonomy): Eukaryota > Viridiplantae > Streptophyta > Magnoliopsida > Lamiales > Bignoniaceae > Jacaranda > Jacaranda copaia. The sequence goes on from JACGDI010005757.1 coordinate 1,053,695, forward strand.
AAAACCATGTGCAAGTCCTACTGATGTTCTATCTTGCACTCATTTAGCCATTTATATTTTTTCTTCCCTATAACTCTAGCAAGAGGAAAGAAAATTGAGTATAGCTATCAGATTTTCAATCCCACTGAGAATTAAATCCAGTAAGACTAATGCACATGGCATTCGTAAGTGCATTATGATAAGAATAGATGCTTCATAAGTAGTCGGTGGCTATGCAAGAGTTCTAATTTAACAAGAAATAGAGATGTTTGACTCAATGTTCAAGACAGCCATGCTAATGAAGGATGAAAGAAGAAAAGTAGATACATGAAATCACTGTGCACATGACTTAGAACAAGTCATTGGAATGGAGAAACATGCTCCAGAAGTTTACCATGAAGTACAGAACCTTGCTTGCCTTGCTTTGGTAACTCAGAACCCAATGTTGCTCTAGGTGAACTTCCAAAGCTACTCATACTGCAATTACTAATCCTTGCAGCCCCATTTGATCCAATATCAGCTGAATCAGTACCGTTTACATGTCATAATAAGAGCGTAGAAGTTCCCTTCAATAAACAAATTTCTGGGCTCTTTTTCAGATAAGTAAATATGTATATTTTCTTTTTGCATTTTTCTTTGCTATCATGCACACAAAATATAAAAAAATCTTATACATGCCTTCAAATCCAAGAAAATTGCATTCATTTTCGGATGGGATGGCTCCAGTTGATTGATTCTTCACAAGAACTGAAGCATCATCCCATGTTGGATATCCAGGTGCAAGAGAATCCACAGACGATGAAGGATAAGCCACTGATGTTTGTAGTGGCACCAAAACTGCCAACCAGTCATGAGAAACAGCAAGTTCAAGATGTCAGACATGCAAAATTTGAGGCCCAATATCAATTTCTTTTTTCTTAGCATATAGGAAACAAACCATTTTTGGGTGCCTTCTGTGGATATGGATGGGCAGCTTTGCGCTTAGGACGAGGTGGAGGAACATGGGCTGCTGTTCCATTCTTTTGAACCTTTAAAAAGTACTTCTGGGCATGACTCCGAATCTGTCGTGAAAATTTCCAACAGAATTGATTCATGCATGCATGACTTCTAGGAGAAAAAAACCATATAATAATGAATACAGATGAGCAAACAGTTGAGGCAGATTATTAATTGAAACAAAGTCAAGTTTAGTACTCAGAACCTAATTTGGCAACATGTAATTGAAGCCTTGGAAATCATATCCTTGAAATGCAAACCCCAAGGCACAATTCCCATACGGTCCAATGCAGCCAAACAATTCCTCAGATCTCGACATCCATGAGAAAAAGATATTACTATTCATTCTGGCTGAGTGCTTCTATCCATTATATGCATAAGCCAGGAGCATTGCTTGTTGAAATATCATGGACTTCAAACAGATTGCAATACCATACTAAAGAACAGCTACCTACCCTGGGTAGTGGCATACCTGAATAACTGTCTTCGAGCCAACAAAATCCTCAATCTTCTTCCAGTCACGGTCGAACCTGAATTTCACGAAGGACAAGCTTCAGAAAACTTGCTCCGTGCTTCACAATACCTTAAAATACCATCTGGATCTCAAATTTCAAAAAGCCCCTGAAGAAAACTATAGCTACGGCCTACGAGTTTTCTCAAAAATTTTAAATGCAGCATACTGTTTAACCTTAATTTATCTCTCATCACTAGTTGTTGCAACCATACACAACACTACTTAACCAAAAAGGCACATAACTAGATCATATGAAGGTGGGATCAGGAAGACATTTGGAAATCCGCTTCTATAGCAGAATCGATTTTCAGAATACCAACAGCTGACCCAAAAGGGCACTTGCAACAGTGCATGTGCAGGATTACAACCATCTGTATGACGAAGGAAATAAAGGGATGGAGACTTAACAGTTGGAGTGCTTCGAGGAACTTGTCGTGCTCTTCTTCGGTCCAGCTTTCTCTGGACTTGGTAATGGTGTACGGTTTTCGAACCTTCTTGCTCGACCCGTCACCAGGTGGAGGTGGAGGCCGAGGGTTCGACGACGTCGAACTCATCTGGTGGAGCGCCGCGGAGGAGGGAGTGTGAACGGGTTTTTGTGGTGGCTGAGCGTTGTGTATGTGAATGCGATCGACTGCTGGGTGTAATGATTTGAGGCCCGTCAACTAACCGGGGGAAGGAGGGAAAACGTGTGAGCCGATTTAATCGGCTCTGGGGTTGGCCGGGCATGAGAGAGAGATTATCAGATACAGCTGCCATTTGGTAGTCTTTAACTTCCGTACAATAAAAAGCTACATTTTTTGAAAAAATATTAAAAATGGTTCGGTTTGAGTTCTGCAAATATCAAGTTAATCGAGATATTATTAATTCAATTATTTCAACGCTCAAATCAATATATTATCAATTAAATAATTGAATAATAGAGTCAGAATTTTTAAGTATAGAATATTATACCTTTCAAAAGGTTGACTGAAAGCTATTTATAACCTTCCCATGAGGGGTAATATGTTTGCAATATCCTTATTGTTTGGAATAGGTGATTTGTTATCAAGTAAAGACCTTTAAGTCTTCTCCTGTTACCGTACTATTTTAGGTAATAGTGCCTCATGCCTCTCAGTACAAGAGAGTACATTGGGGCCGCGCCAGCCTACAAGCAACTGTAAAAGCCAGTATGGACAGAGATATGCGTCATTAATATGGAAGCATGCTCATTAACAAATCATTTAATACAACAGGGGTAGGTTGTCACCTTCTCTCGACCTCCATAAGTCAACAAGAAATGCCTTAGGTCTTTTCCATTGGGCAAGGAGGGCTAGCCATCATGTGTTGTAAATGGTCAACCAATTGGGTCAAGTGGAGCTCGATAGGCATGGTCAAGTCCTGGCGATGTGTCTAAATCAGTCTTGTATGGCTCGAGGGCTCGGGGCTGAACATTGGTCAATGCCCAGCTTGGGCCGCAGCAAATTGTGCTAGTTCTTGCTCTTTGGGCTTAGACTTGGCCTTAATGACCGTCCTATATCAAATAAATACTCAGATATCTAAATAAAAAAAATGTAAGTATCTATTTTATCATTTAGATGAATGCTATAAAAATTCATTATTCTTGAAATACTTAGGTAGTGTTTGTTTTTTTTTTTGTTTGATTTTATTATGTGTTTATTATGTATTTCAGGAGAATGAATTATTGGAGAATGTGAAAATTATTTTTTGGTATGTTTGTTTATATTTTGGAGGAGATATTTTTTTACTGTAGCAATCAAATCAATATTTTTTTATTGAATTTTTTGGGTAAAAATGAAATTGAATGATTTTTTTAATATTAGAATAATAATAATATATATAATATATATATGTATATATTAGAAAGTGTGCATTTTAAAAAAATAATAGAGATATATTTAATTATATTTTTCTAAAATAATGTTATTTTAAAAAAATATAACCAAACAAAGCCTTATTACCTTAAACATTCATCATCCAATAGGAAATTTGAGCTTAAGCAATAGAAATAATTCATGGAGCATAGGATGAGGCATGTAGGCCCCAGCCTAGTGAATAATGCCCGCACTCTTGGCGCCGCCGAGGATGTGCTTTCAGGCCCCACCGCTGATTTGGTTTGATGGTACGTGTATGCCTAGGCAATCCACTAGTTTTGCGACGTGGTCCCGACGTCGTTTTACCACCACTGCTGTCTCCTGCGTTACAGGTGGCTATCGGATCACACTAGATCCAAGGGCTGAAAAGAGTTATTACAGTATGTGGTCTCGGAGTGGAGCCACTTGTCCAGTGGAGTGCTGGGTCCACTTAACGTATCAGCGTTTCGGTAATGCCTTTTCAAGGTTGGGTTAGTGACTATGATACATATATATGGCTACACAAATACTATATAATACGGATACCGCAACATATTGAATTTTAAAATTTTAAAATATGATATCGCATTGACATGATTATCATAATATATAATTATATATAAAATTTATTAGTCATATTAAATCATATAATATAAAATCTATATAAATATAAAGCGAAAAAATTCAACAGTAAACATTAAATAAATATGTTTTAAATTTAAATAACGAATCCCCTAAATAGGAATAAGTATTAGACTTCACATAAATTATATAATAAAAATTTTCAATACAAAAAATTGTAATATTGGTCATAAAAAAATGTGATAATATAAAAATTATAATTTAATAACATTTGAAAAGATTTATACTTATCATTAAAGATTTGCCATAACTTATCAGTGGTGATAATTTAAATACAATTTTTGCTACTATTAAATGTGTAAAAATTATTATTGATAATAGAACAAAACAAATTTGTTACTTGCATATAAATATAAAATTAGTGCCAAGTTTTCTATAATTACTTACTATTTTTATAAATTTTCTTTTTTTTTCCGTAATGTGTTAGGCATCTAAATTTATTAAAATATTATGATCATAGTGAGATTTTGCACTAACTTTGTTTGTCATTTAAAATTTTTTTATATTATTTATTAACTCTTAAATTTTGTAAAGCTTAATTATAAAAAAAAAAAAAGGCACTACCATGTCCTGACCATGTCCGACACCATGTTGAATTTTATCTTTTTTATTTTAAGTTTTGAACACTTATTTGCCATGTCTGACACGTGTTGGAGTTGTGTTAGGCCATGTCCGTATCCAACACATGTTGAATATTACATGAAGTGATTATTTGGCGTATCCGTGCATATAGGTAAGGCGAGTGAAGAGGTTTTGGCATCTTATGGATTTTGAGCCAAACAACTTGACTATGTAAACATGCGATAAAACCAAATGCATACATGTCCAAAACAATATTAATTTTTTAATAGTTATTAGTTATTACATAAATTTAATTGTCTGTTTTTTATTACATATTTTGAAATATATTTTCACCGGAAAATTTCTTGAGGAATAATACATAGACATAGAAGGAGCCGAACCTATTCAATTAGTAAGTTTCAAGGACTTGTTTGTTTGTATTTTTCAGAACATTTTTCAATTGAAGAGACACATACTCATATTCTCCTATAATGCATTGTAAAATTTGTTATATTATACCCAACATACCTCCAAAACAAATCCTATATATCATCTATTAAATCATTATATATACATATATATACATCAATCATTAAAATTGTACATATACATAAACAATTATTATAAATGTTTTATTCACTTACCCACCAAAAAAATGTGACTGCCCTTCTTCTTCCACCTCAAAAACTAACTCCCCACTACACTTCTAATCTCTCTAATCTAAAAAATGAAAAAAAGAGTCTTTACAGGAGATGGAATGAACTCTCAGAGAGGAGAGACTAGGCAAACTAAACCACTAGTATGTCACAAACTCATCTACAAGAAAAGAAGAGAAGAAGGAGAAAGTTTGAAACCGAAGTGATCCACGACTAAAGAAAGCAAAACACTAGTTATAAAGTTTTCCTCAACTGATGCTGGCATGCTCCTATTGGGCTCAGGAATTCTCATATAGTGCGATTTCAAGCATTTTGACTAGCTCATCGAACTCCTAATGGTTATGAGTAGGAACCCTGATTCGCTTATTGCCTTTTGGCTATAGTAGTAGTCTTATATTATCACAAGTGATAGTTGAGATCACTCTAGTGTGTCTCTAGGAGAATCTTACGTTGGGAAGCATGCCATAGACTCTACTCCTAAAAGCGAAAAGCAGCCTAAAGTGACAAGAAGGAGACTATCTGCTCAATGTGAGGTGTAGCGTACATGCCCTATGACAATCCAATAAGCCCCTAGCTACAAGAAGTGCCGAGAGTAACTTGTGAGCAAAGCAGGGATGAGGAAGTGTGGCAAAGACGCATACATGAAGCGCAAAGTTAGGCGTGAACAATTACTGCATTGGGTGTCCTCCTGATAGTGGTAGGTTAGGCCTAGCCACTCGAATAGAATCAACTACCTATTAGGGACCATCTCGTGTGCACTCTTAAAGAGCTAGGAAGTAGGACATGTAGTGAAGGGAAACAATGGCTCCATACAATAGAATAAGTTGGGAGAAGTTCATTTAGTAGATATTAATGCTCCTAATTATAACTCCAACCAACTCTTATTGGTGGTAGATTGAAACCGAGCTACCTTTGTCATTCAGTTAGTGGTTTCAAGGACTCAAAGACTATATTAATCAGTTAAATAGATATTCTCTTCACTCTATAAACTCTTTCAAAGACCTTTAAAAGGCCTATAAAGGGCTCTTAGAGTCAATAGAGGTATAACTACCTTAGGAGGATCTTTATCAAGAGATTTATAGCTCGATATTAGATTGGTAGAGCCCTTACTCCATTACGTAAACTCTTTCAAAGGCCTTTAAAAGGCTTTTAGAGTCAATAGAGGTATGAAGGAGGATCTCTATCAAGAGATTTATAGCTCAATATTAGATCGGTAGAGCCTTTACTCCATTCTTTCAATACCCTCAGGAATGGTTGGGCTTAATGTTTTGGCTTTCAGCCGCTAATTAGCGTTCCCAGATAAAGGAACCTAGCGCAACTTCAATCTTACTTCCTTCCATAGGAAAAAGGCTGGGACCCAACACTCACTACCCAGCTTGCCCTAATGATATATCGGCAGCCTAGAACTCAAAGTTACTGTATAGCTCAATGGATCAGGATAATCAACTCCTCATCTTGGAAACCTTGCTCAAGACCATTCGTCGGGCTATGCTATAAAGAGAAAGGATGAGTTGAGTTCTGTGAGATAGGTTGAGGAAGAGGTCTTGTATTCTTACTGACTCATTAGTGCAAATTAGTCACCCTTGGCTAATCTATCACAGGTGTCTATCCGAAACTCTTAGGCACACTAGTTGAAGGATTAGATAGGAAAATCATTCTAAGAAGTGGACTAGGGGGATTAAGTCATCCAATCTAAAATAGAAAGGAAGCCTAATGTGTCTGTGCAATCTTCAGCATTAGTACTTCTCGTCCCAGATATAGAATAGGACTTTCAGAGGAACTACTATTTCTTTAGCTCGGGTTGTCTATCCGCCTGAGACAAATCATGAGGCATCACTTTTTTTCTTTCGATCGAGCATACCCCAACCTTTCCTATCAGTAGAATGGCTTGACTTCTTCAAACCTGATTATGTTCGGTTTCTTAGTTGCGTGGTCATGGGTTGAGAAGTTATAGAATCAGGCTAGGTTAGCGAGGAGAATCTTTGTGGCAAGTGCTTGATGTGGGCATCTATCCATATTTATTTACCTTTCTAAATAACTAGATAAAGATAGATTGTTATTGGTCGGCTTGGTAATTAAGTGAATCGGTCGAAGTGTCTTTTTTGATGCTGTGAGAGGAAAGACAAATAGATCTCCTAAAGGAGCCTCGTGATTAAATGATAATGGTATTGGTGTCATTTTCCATGCTATGAGAAAGACATCTTTCCATCTTCTTCTTTTAGGCATGGTTGGGGCTATGGGTTTTGTCTTTCCTTTTTTTCGTGCAAAGAAAGCAAATGATCTGCTCCCCGATGAGGAGGAGCATGAACGATAGATTCAGTGACAGGTTTTCCTAAGAAGCTTGGAATGATGAGGGTGGGTGTAAAACTGTATAAATTTGCCCTAACACAACCCTCCTTGCCTTCTTTTTATTATTTTCTTGTCCTTGTAGTTCTTTCTCAAGAAGTGTTGCCCTAATTCTTTCCATATGAAGCTATTGTTTCCCTTCATCACGTCCCTTACTTCCTTTATAAAGAGCACCCCCCCATAAAAGGCCCGACCCACCGGTACCAGGAACGAGTTTCCTGTAGTATTTATTGGCCAACTATTAACCCACCAAATGGACTTTCAAGAGACGATGGCTGCCTTCTTGTAGCCAGAACAAATGTGCTAGCTGTCGAGATTTGAACATTACTTGATATTGCGAAAGACATAAGAAGAGGTCAAACACAAGTGACCACTGGACCTATTCTAGCATCGTGGGATGAACTAGAAAGAGGATTTGAACATGAAAGTAGGGAGTGGGGCTTTGCCTCCTTCGAGACACATCGCTCTGTATGCTACTAGGCGTACTAACTTGCTTAAGCCCAGCATAAGGCTCTCTTTACTGTGCCTTCCTTGCTTGACAGTTTTCTTTCTTCTACAAAAGAAAATATAGATAGATACATCTTTGAAGGGTTGTACGATCAATTGCATTTTCACTGTCGAGCAGGCATAACTAGTAACTTTACACTTTCTAAACCCCCCAACCCCTTAGATGAGGCAAAGGCCGGAGCTGCTACAATAGCAAAAGCGGGAGCTGGAGGAAATAATACTGATAGATGGATGCGACAAAACTCTTTTATAATTCTAACATTTTGGTCTAGTATTGTGTGGTATATGGGTGGGAGGAGAATAAATTTATAGCAAAAATTAGTAGTGGCAAATGGGTAGGTTGATTTGGTTATGGGTTGGTGATATGGGATAGCCCAACAGGCCCAATAGCCCCTTCTACAAATGAGACAACCTACGAGGCACAACGTGAAACGGTATAATCCAGTAGGCCCAACAGACCCAGGTTCAGAAGATTCAACCCACTAAGCCCTAAGGCAAGTCACTTTGGTCGACTAGTATCGACCCCGTATAAGAAATCCCGTGGTTGACCCGTATCGACCTGAGGGCTTCTTCCAGAGTCTTGTGATGATAGTCCAAAGGCGAAGTCAGACTGGTCGACTAGTATCGAC
>JACGDI010005757.1:1062474-1086300 GCA_014898725.1 Jacaranda copaia
TTGCAGATCTCAGGCCCAATATTATTCTAATCCACCGGAGTTCCGGACCGAAAAGCTCTTTGCAGCATCAGTTGGGTTTAAAATGAGTTTATATTTATGGATTAAAAATGAATTGGGTCGGATTTCAGCGGATTCAATACAAAAAAGGGAAAAAAATGTAAACTTTTTACCAAATATATTGTTATAAACTATAATATTTTTATCTTTATTTTATGTATATTAATTAATTATTTTCAAATTCTTGTTAATCAAGTAAAATCAAATCAAGTTATATATATATGCATAATTTACTTATTATTTTATAATATTTATATTTTTTCTTTTAATATAAAATAACAATCTTGCTCAATGAATAAAATATAACTATTTAAAATATTTTAAATTTTTAGTACAAAATATTTACTTTGTACCCAACAAAATGTTTACTATACTAGTCGTATTTGTTTTTTATTTTTTATATTTAGTCAATATTTACAAAAGTACTACTTATTTTGTTTTTAATTTTTTCAATCTAGTCCATTATCATTTATCACAACGATTAAATTCAAATTCGATTATACATAAAAGTATTACTATTAATTTAAAATAATTAAAATATGCATATATCTTGAAAAATATGTCTTTTTAAAGAATAAAAAATATAAAATATTTAAATTTAAATTCTTATATCTACCTAAATTATTATTTTTAAATAAAATACCTAAAAATATCGAAATATAATTAATTTTTTAATTTTTGAAAGCATTATAACTAAAAATGAAAATAAAGTTGGGCCTCTTTCTTCATATAGAGGCAAAGGAAATGAAATGGATGACTGCAGTCTGTCCTCTTACATACTATCACTACACAATAAATTTATTGTGTTTATAAACAAAATAATGATATCATCAAGTTTTAGATCAAAATCTCAAATAAAAAGTTATTTGATTAATTCATTCTAATTAAGTTAATAAATTAAAACCCATTTCAACTCATATTCAACCCACTAAAACCCAACCCAAAATGAATTGGGTTGGAACCAATTTGCTCCCTCCAGCAAAAATCATTCACTCCCAAAAATAGTTCCATACAAGCTATTTCCTTCCAGAATATTCTTCTCAAAAATATAAATAAATAAACATTACATTCTCTCCATCCATTACCCAAAATAGGTTACCTTAATATATTTTTCTCAAGATATCCAAAACATGAGCAAACAAAACCTTAGCGTTTTAGGCTCTATTTTTGGCTTTTTGATTGTTTTTTGAAAAATGTGTTTAACAATCTTTCATATTTTGAGAAAATATGAAAAATAAATTGAGAATGAATTATTTATTCTTTTGTATTTTAAGATGAGATAAATTTTACTTTAGATATCAAATTGGTTGACTCTTAGTTGTGTTTCTATGATAAAAGTGATTTTTTAATATAATATATATATGTAGAGTAGGTTAAATATGTTATATTTTGAAATTATTTTGGGAAAGATTTTTTAGATAGAAAATTTTTGTATTTTAAGAAAATAATTGAAAAAATATATACATTTTTTATATTTATTCTGATAGTTGAAAAATATTCTAAAAAATACGATAGAACAAAGCCCTAGTTTCTAACACAAGTACATGCATGCCCCATGTCAAAGTAATTTAACCAAAGAAAATAACCTTAAAATAATAGAAAATAATCAGAGTCCATCCACTACGGCCAAGTTATACAGCCTACGAACCTAAAGCCCGGGACTAAAAGCCCAGAGTTGCAAACAACAGCATCCACGTTATAGAACCATACAAAGTTTACTACTGCTCAGATCTGGCGTGAAGATATGCTCCCATTCTCTCACAAAATGACTTCAGCAGTCACCACCGTTGAGCAAATACCTCCAGACATCAAGAGTACGTCAAAAATGTGCTTAGACAGTTGTCTGCCTAGCAGAGGATCACACATTACCACCAGGTTATTTGATTTGTATTGTTGTTTTGGATAGGCTAGCTTCCAGTTCATTTAGCTCATCTATGTCAAGATCATCGTCGTCGTCATCCTCATCAATTTGATCTGGAATATCTTCTGCATCACGCGTGGAAGAACTTGGAACATAGGTGGCAGGATCTTTAGTAACCTGCATGCACAGGTGAGCTGAAATGATCAGAGAATGGCATCATACAAGAATAAGAAAGTAAAAGCATCAATTACACTCACAGTTTGGTCGCAAAGATAGATTATTTATTTTCTACTTCAACTTTGCCTTGCCCACGCAAGTTCTAATTTTTCGTTCTGAAATAGAAGAAAACAACTCTTTGGACACTTGCAATTTGGTGAAGAATTTTCTGAGGCATAGACAACAGTTCATAATGATGAGTATAAAGTATTAAAGAGGAAGACTGGAGATACGTGAGTAGATTGGGCAACCCTCCAATAGAAATTTTAAGCACATGGTCATAAGATGATCCATATAGAAGAAATCGTAACTAGACAACCATTTCGCATTGTTTAAGTGTGTAAGAGTCCATTTTGAATTGTTTAACAGAACTGATTTCTGTTTGTATGCTTTCTTGAGATCCACAAGCTCTTAAGACTGATTTGACAACAATTAAATATTGCTTTAGGATTAGGTGTGGAACCTGAATCTCTTCAACAAGGTTTTTCAGCACTTGAAGTGCTAAACCTTGTAACCATGCACAGTCCTGCACGATCTTAACTTCTCATAACCATTTGAATGGATAACTTAATAGCAAAACAAAGAGCTTATATTCTCCTATTGCGTATATATAATCCTTAATGTTAGTGCTTATCATCTGCGTGAATCTATTGAATTAATATTCTTAAAAGTTCCTAGACACAAACATGTGAGTCAATAACCTAGGTTACTATATATCTAATAGCCACGTGATGATCTATTTTAGCTTAAGAGCCTAATGGAATTATGTTGGTATAAATTAGGAACACAATGGATTCGTCTAATACACTGAAAATCTACTAAGTATGTTCCAGAGCCAAGTGAAATGTAACCACTTTATATCCGACCAGAGGGGTTATTACAAACGCGCTACATTTGGGTACAGAAATGTCACAGATTTTCATATCAAGTTAAAAAAAGTGGAGTATTTGCTTCTCCAGATTCCAGCTCCATATAATACAAAGAAACAATCCTCACTTCTCTGAGACAATAAATAATCTTACTCTCAAATGACCAACAACCTAAGATCACAAAGCTTAAGCTTGTGGATACAACCGAAGTTTGAACAAACCGTTAACAAATAACCAAGTCTGATCATGTTTCTAGTCTATTAGATGACCTCAATGATCAAAAGAGTTAAACGCTATCGTCAGTCAAACAGTAATCCCTGAGCATCAAGTAAATATGGAATAAATATAAATATTCACAGATCAATGTCATTATGAATGTCCACGTATGGTGTTATTTTGCATTCCATTCAGGAAACAAACCCATGTCACAGCCCCTTTCCCCTGCTATCAGGATTATCTTCTACAATTTTTAAATGGGCTAGTCTTGATGAAGCATGATCAACACTGTCTCCATCCAATATTTTTTCACATTCTCAGGGATCGCACAATATTTCAGCAACAAAATAACTCACTAAATCTCCAATCATATTAGATGAAAATAGTAGGACAAAGGTGAAGTGTTACCTCTTGCATATCATCTTGTTCTTCTCTCTGGTATTTGTCATAGGCCTCGGCATAAGGAAAAAAATATCCATGTATGGTTGCAAGAAGCATCCAAGAAAACTCACCTCATACGGTCATTCTTAGCTCTCTCTGCCCTCTGTGCAGCCAAGCCAGCTTCTCTCTCCTCCATCTTTTTCTTCTTCCATTTCATGAATAACTCAGGAGTCATAGGAGTTGTAGTAGTAACTTTTGCACGCTGGGGGACAAAAATTAAACCTATTAGCATAAAGAATTTACATCATGGGCTGGAAGGGCAGCTAAGGAATTGCTGAGCCACAAAAAAGGTACTTCATAAATTATTTACTCCATCTGCCAGATTTTACCTGGTTTTCTATCTCTTCTTCAATGGATATCTTTTCAGATTCCTCCTCTAACAGAGCCTTCATTTGAGATTTTAAAACATATCCAGGAGGAAGTGCATGCCTATGATGACATTCTTTACCACCATTTGGGCAAACCCAAAACCAACCATACTGCTTCTTCTCGACTGCTTCCAAAAAGTATTTACATACCTGCAAGAAAATGGTAATAACAAAGAAGAAATTATTCAATTTGGTGTTTTGGATAATAATATATAATAATATAGTTATTGATTATGTAATGGATTCCAACTACACCCTATATCACAATGGTTCCATACTTAGGCCACGACTGGTAGCGTCTCTCCGTGCTGGGTTGCGGATCATAAAAGTAACTTGATTTCACACTAATCTGCTTTGTTTCAGAAAAGATACAGCAAACATGGAGTTACAGTTGTTACAAACTCAGGCTCCTTCTCAAGACACCAACCCAGACTATTTTCGCCAATTCACCTCAGTCAAATAAATCCTAATATTTCCTGTTAGCTATTCAGATCAGCCTTAAAGTTTCACCTAGTTTTATTATCATATGGGCATTGACATCCATGGTTCTCCCTAGTAAAAACCTCTCATAGAGTACAAATACCTAAATTTCCAACATTCCACAAATAGAAGAAAATTTATGCCTCATCATTGCCAAACATTGCATGCAGAACCAATATGATAAACAATTGGCATAACTTATGATTATCATCCCTTGAACATACACAAGCTTTTCTTATACATTTCTCTGTCCTGTGCAAACATAATTTTTATACCAACCAATAACTTAATTCTGGTATTACCAATTTCATTGCATCATTTAAGGTAACCCTAGAGAAGAAAAAGAAAAGAAACAATAATCTAAGAAAATACTCCAGTTCAATAATATTGATAAGTCAAAATGAGACAATTTAATAAGACCTTAAAAAATATATGCTTACTATATCAGTAGGCTTATTCTTGTTGTACTCCTTGCTCTTGGACTCAACAACCTTCTCCATTGTCTCTTGATCCCAGTCCTCCATCGTTTCTTCTTCTTTTTCTTCTGAAACAAAGGTAGAACATTCACAAACACATACGAAAAATCATTGGGGGGTGGATGGGTTTTTACTCCTACAAGAATTTTAGCATTATGTCAAAATATCAACCTTGATCACGCTTATCGCTATAGATGTCTATCTTCTCTCCCTTTCTCTGCACATTCAGATCATGCGAGAACTTGCATTTAAAACCTTTAGAACATTGCCCCAATTTAAAATGCTCACACACTATTGACTTCGGATCAACACCTGAACATAAAATACATTGGAATAGAATATTATATCCAAATCACTAAACAAACAAGCAAAATAGTTTCATAATACCGACTTACAAGAAATCGAGAAGGTTCAAAGAATACTAAATAGTTGCTTACTAATAAATGGATACATAAAATTATTCACAGATTTTTACACGTGCAAATAAGAACACATCTGACCTCATGCACACTCCTAATCATTTCCTTTTTATATCAATATAAGAGTATTTGATAAAAATATATAACAGAAATTTACCAACAGGAACTTAGGCTGTTTTACTGCAACTTTGAACAATTCATTCAGCTCCTTCTCTCTTGCCTTTTCCTCCTCTTTCTTTTTCTGTAATTTGCCAAAAAAAAAGGAAAGAAAAAAATAATAATTAGAAGCAATGAGCAGGAACTCCCAACTAAAACCAATAGAATAGCTGCTAAATCAATCAACACGTTGAATTTTTTTTATTTTTTCTTTTTTTTTTAAAGAAAATAATATGCAAGTAGTGTTCAACCTGTGCGTTAATTTTGCTATTGTCGGGTTTAGGCTGTACGGATTGCTTGAGGGACTGCACGTACTTCTGAACATTCTTCGACTTATTCTTGTTCTTTAATCCGAAAGTTTTATCCTCAACTATCTTCTGCTTCTTCGCTAAGTCCGCTTTCGATTGCTGCTTTGGAGGCATTTTTCGTCTCTTTTCCACTTAAATAGATCTGTCGGCGATTGATTTTAATTCGATAGATAGTTGAATGTAATAGATTCGATATTCTTATGTTTATAAATGTTCGAATGGGCGTCGGAGATAATGTAGTGACCGGTGGACGGCGACCGGAGATAGAGGAGCGCTGCGTGTATTCTTTTGGTACGAGGGTATATACGTAACTGAGCTACAGTACAGTTTCGTGAAACTACCTCGCGCTGTGAGTTTACGATACAACGCTTTCTGTAATTTAACGGGTTGAAAGCATCTTCTTACAGTGGACAGGTGGAACCGCTGGATACTGAGCCACTGCAGGAGTAGGTTTGGCCACCCAATGACTTCAAGTCTTTCACATTGATTGGTTAAGGCATTGGAGGCGGAGGTGGCCCAGCCAATATCCCCGTATGTGTCCGCAGTATACTTGTTCAAGTCGCCTCTAGGCTCTAGGTTACTGGTGTATTGAATTTTAATTTAATTTGAATGGAATAGGATTCGATTTTAAAATTTTAAATTGATTAAAATATTTGATGAATTAAATTTAATTAAAAATATTTATAATTTAAAATAAATAAATTAGAATATAAAATTAAACAACATGATTCATTAAAGATTTAAATTTGATTTTTCATAATTTTTTATTAAACCAATGCAATTATATATAATACTAATTGAAGCTTTTAAATAAATGTATATCTTATATTGATCTAGAGTCTATATTATATTATTAATATTGAGCCCTAACTAAAAATAAGAGTCATGCTAAAAAAAAGAAAAAAAGAGATGGGAAAAAGAAAATGAATGTTAGAATATAATAACACATACTATTTTACTGATGACTAATATAATGTGAAATAAGAATTTATTATTAAAATATTTAACTATTAGGTCAACATATGATCAAAAGTTATTAAAAACTGGCATTTAACACGTTATCTTGTCAATATAATATTTTTATACGATTCAAAAGAAATAAATATATATAATCAATTGAATTATTTTTTTTTTATTGAATTTTGTGTATTCATTGAACTTGAATATGATATTAACTGATACATATTGCATGGGATATTGGGTCAGGTACAAATACAAAATTTTAATAATTAGATTTCAATTCGTATAATATTAATTTAATTTAAATTCAATCTATTAATAAACAATGCTCGCCTCCCTAGGTTGACATGCGGAGGTATTTAATTGAAAAAATAAAGGAGGGGCGGGGGGGGCATCTCCTTTTAAAGAGCTCGTGTGAGAATTTTCATATCATGCACTTGAACACATATTGAGATAACTTGTAATGAGTTGGTGTTTTAGCATTTTAATGTTAAAACTATTTTTTTTGACCATACATATTACTGATGATGAGAAAATAGTGACATTATGGTGAACATTGGTCGAGTAGTAAAGAGTCTCATGATTCTTTAATGATGTAATGAAAAGTCTGTCTTTTACTCTTATTCAATTCACATTTGTAGCAGCCAATACTATTTTCATGTTTTCCTAGTGCCACTAACTCAATCTATTTGTCACCTTCCATGTTCCTAAATGTAACTTCTAATTTTATTATTCATTACTTCCCATTTATATTATGAAGGTCCTCCACATTTATAAATATGGGTTATTTCTCCTATTTTTGTCGCTTGCAAGAATTCTTACAACTAATATATTACGTACACTAAATGAGAATTATATTAGTTAAAGAAAAGTGTTCTTTGTGGGGGGAGCTTTGAACTCAAAAGTTTGGCTAGAGTTTTTGAGTTATACGACATTGTCAGACTATTATATTCTAGAAGGACAAATCAAGAGTATTATTGTTGTGCCAGTAACAAATTTTTTACTATAATAAGCTTAAATTTCCTTAAAAAGGGCGAGATATCCGTGCTTTTCAGCTTGAAGATTATTTTATATTTTTCAACCGTAATTGTACTTTCATTAATATAATGTATTTAAATTAAAATATGATACTAAGATTGTCATATACTGTCTAATAATTTATAATTTATTTAAATATTTATTTTCATATTCAAGACTAAATATTTAGACTGAACAAATCAATATTGAGAAATTGATCAAGTTATATTTAATCAATTGGGTAAACTAAAGTTTTAACCAAACTAAGTTTTAGTATTTGATTGAAATTTAGAATCAAATATCATAGGGAAAAAAAAATTACTCAATCAAGTACCCAAAATGTCATTGAAAAAAAAAAAGTAAAAATAACAAAAAATCTCTTTGTTATAAAGACTGAAGAGACAGAAAAGAATAAACACTTTAATAGGAAAAATAAAATAAAATAAAATTTGAATATTTGAACTCAAACATGTCAAATTCAAAAAGGCAATGTATTTATATTTTTGGTTAATGTTGGATAATACTTTTTTACCCAATAATCATATACTCCATTTAATATAATATATAATCATGTATCCATTTTGATTTACGTAATTTAAAAAAATTGTCTATGCACACATATGTATCTATAATTTATTCGAATTTATATTCAAATCTTACGTGTGTGTGGGGATTATGTAGGTTGACTAAAAAGTTGATACCTATCATTATTTGAACTTGTACGAGAAAGAAGTGATAATTCTGAGGTTCAATTTTCCCTTCCACCTCAAAAACATTTTATCTCGAGCGTTGGCGTTTAACGCTCGCCCTTCGAATTCAATCCTAAAAACCGACAATCGAATTTCAAATCAGACAATCTCACTTATTTCTCGAATTTTACTGGCAACTGAAAAAACGGTTGGTCAGGAAATGAGAGACGCACTATCGATCCTCGCTTCCTCCACCGTTTTCCCTGCCTCAGCCACCCCTATCCGCCACCGCCGCCGCCATCACCGCCACTCCACTACATCCACAACCCCCACCAAACCCCAGCCAAAGCCTAACCCCAAGCATAAACCCCAAATTTCCGCTTCTCCTCCACTTCTCTCGTCTTCTCGATGGGACAATCGCCAGAGCCTGGCGTACCACACCGAGCTAGCCTCGAAGCTCGCGGAGGATGGGAGGTTCGAGGATTTTATGATGATTGCGGAGAGTGTGGTGGCTTCGGGCGTGAAGCCGTCTGAATTTTTGGCTTTGCTGAATGCCACAAATGTCGCCGGTGGGATTGCGAGAGTGCTTGGTGAAGGAAACCTCAATAGTGTTGAGCTGCTGTTCAACGGTGTTCAGAAGCTCGGGATTGAGCCGGTGCAGCTGTTTGATGGCGCTTCCGTGGAGTCGCTGAGAGGAGAGTGTCACAAGTTATTGAAATGTGGTGGAGTGGAGCAGCTTGTGAGCTTGGTGGAAATGCTTGCCGGTAAAATCCCATAGTAGTAGGCCTGTTTGGTGCAGAATAGCATTAATATAAAAATTATTAGATCTTGATATTAGTATTGAGATTAACACTATCAGATCACGATTAATTGTGGATGAACACATCTCTTGTTTATTCATTAATTGTCGAGATATGATTATTAATTATGAAAATAATATGTCCAAGCACTTATTAAGTAAGTTAGTTATTTTATTGTCAACAGTCAGCTCAAATAAGCTGTACCAAATACCACACATCTGAAGACCTAATTGAATCTGAATTTTTCAGCTATTTAAATTTCTCAAAGTTTCAAAGTATTTTTGCTACCTTGCCTTAATCGGATAATTTAAGAAGTACCAAAAAAGATTAAATGTCCTGTCTCACTGTTTTTATTAATAATATAGCTACATTAAATAACTGGAATTTTACTCTCTTCAGTCAGGATTAATGCTTTGCAACAGGGGGTAATTTGAGGAAGGAGAAAAATCACTTTGAAGTGCAAGTAAAAAATGTTCTGCACATATGGATTACTGAAGAAGTATCAGAGCTAAAACTTAAAGAGTTTGGTTAATTTTTTCAGATATGTGTCAAATATTCACATCTGAGAAATGCATATTTCCACGGTTCAGGATTTCAGTTTCCAATCAAAGAATTGGTGGTGCCATCTGATGTCATAACCCTTTGCGTCAATATGAGGGATCCTACAGTAGCCATAAGGTTTGTTTTCAATTTTTTTGATAGTCATTGTTTTCCTAATAAGTACTTCCTAAGGTTAGTTAATAAGATGAAAAGGTGATTAGAAGTAATAGTTGAAATAACCAGTCGTGTAAGGTGAAAAAATTTGGTGATTTCAGTGTTAAGAGGCATAAGGGTCTTCAATTTTTTAACCTTTTCATTCATTCTTCTGAGATTCTATTTCAGCTTGAAGCGCTTATAGCTCAGTACAAACTACAAACTCTATTTCTTATGGTTTTCCAGTTCTTTATATTCTGCTTTGAATAAATTGGTGCTATTTTTTCTTGCTTATGTATCTTTCTTCCATATGTGGAAATAGGGTATCTCATCAGAATATTGAATTAATTCTCCCTGTAATTACTTAGTTACTTATTTTTCTTTAAATATAGCTGAAACTTAGCCAAAATTGACTGACATGGACACAGGGAGAGTTTTATTTGAATAAAACATTATCTTCATGCTAACGCACAATTAACATGGCTTCTGCAGGTATGCACAAAATTTTCCACATGTGGAAATGCTCTACTGTTTGATAATTCTTAAATTTGGGAAGAAAAGGGACTTGGTGTCTGCTCTGACAGCCTTTGAAGCATCCAAGCAAAACTTGTGTTCGCCTGCTATGCATGCCTACCGCACAATAATAGATGTGTGTGGTCTTTGTGGTGACTACTTGAAGGCGAGGGCCATTTATGAGGTACCAGTGCTAGATGTTGTCTGGACCTATATTATGATGGTGTATATTTAATCCCTATTTTTAGTGTATTATCATGTGCAATTGATGTAAAACTGGAATTTCTCGTCTTTCTTAAAACAAAAAGGAGATGTAAACATGTAAAATAGTAGATATTTTGTCTATCTACTTTCACATTCTTTTCCCCTTTGATTACCCTTACCCGAAACTGGATGCTTAGTATCTAGAAAAACTCAGGCTATACATTTGCTGAACAATGTTGAACTGTCTCTTTTGTTGTTAATTTGTACATAAGGATATTAGCTGTGTACATTTTGCAATTGGTGACTGCATAAGTTTTTTGTGCTTCTCGCCTTTATTCATTCATTTCTGAAAGTCCTGATAGCCTGTTTTTGACAGAATCCTCTTTATTCATACTTCAATAGCTTCCTAAAACCCATGAAGCTGTAGGTTTAGTCCTTCTGCATCAAGTGGAAAATTTCTATTTAGAACTATTCTTCCGAGAAATTGATACACTTTTGTGTTCTGATTGGCAAATTCCCCAACTCCACCAGTTTATTTGTTGACATCTTACATTTATCAAAGGTGCCTTCTGCATTGAAACTAATTGAGAAATTTTCCTGCACTTCTTATATGCTTTTTAGAGTGTTTTTGAAATGGAAACTACTGCAACAACATTTGATATTACTACAGGAGTTACTCGCTGGAAATGTGACCCCAAACGCATATGTTTTCAACAGTCTTATGAATGTAAATGCCCATGATCTGAATTACACACTGGATATCTTCAAGAACATGGAAGTAAGATCTTTCTCTCCCCAGTACCCCCTGTCTTTATTGCATCTCTGCAGGTATGCAGTTTGTGCCTCTGTTTCCAATTTTCGCTCTTGCATGGATGCAGGATTTCACCTCCTTACTTCTTTTACTTGTTATCTTTCTTCTCTTTTAGTTTGATAATGAAATATTGAATCAGCATATTCACTTGGGTGAATTCCATATCCAGAAACTCGGTGTGACAGCTGATATTACATCTTACAACGTAGTTTTGAAATCATGCCGTCTTGCTGCAAAAGTTGAACTTGCCCAAGATATTTATCAGAAGATACGAAAATTGGAGTCAAAAGGAGCATTACAATTGGATGTCTTCACATACAGCACAATGATTAAGGTATATTTCATTATTGACATTTTTAGCTACTCAACATGGACTAGGTTTTTGAACTTTGACTCTGGTTAGGGTACAATGTATTTTGCGATGCCCCATGTTGATTATAAAACTAGCAAGCATGTCTAACAACAGGTTTCATACTATATTCTTTTGTGCACAATTTTTGTGATATGTTCTTTTTTGCAAAATGCTCAACTCAAATGGTTAAACCACCTGTTCTTTTGAGCATTACATGCATTGACCAAATGGTCAAGTACTGTTGCAGAAAATACAGGCGACAATAAAGTGTTGCGTTATTCATGCACAGGATTCAAATATTCTGCATCTGTGAAAGTCCTTCCCTGTCTTAAATTCTACTGTTTGTGCTCTGCTCCAAAGAAATTATGAGTGAGAATGTTAAGACATCCACGCTTCCCATCAACATTCAGGTCCTTGCAGAAGCCAAAATGTGGAAACTGGCACTAGCAATCAAAGAAGATATGGTATCATCTGGTGTCACTCCCAACACAGTTACATGGTCATCGCTGATCAGTGCATGTGCAAAAGCAGGTCTCGTAGAGCAAGCAATTAAATTGTTTGATGAAATGCTTCAAGCTGGTTGTCAACCCAATTCCCAGTGTTTCAATATACTTCTTCATGCCTGTGTCGAGGCTTGCCAATTTGATCGGGCCTTTCGGCTATTTCATTGCTGGAAAGAAAGGGGTTTTCAACAAACTACCTCTGATGATAACCAAAACAATTCAGTTGAATATGCAGCAGTGGACAAGATGAGAATTCCGTTAAGACCATACTCACGCTTAACTGTGAGAGTTCCATTTAAACCCACTACTTCAACATATAATATTTTGATTAAAGCCTGTGGTACTGATTATTACCGTGCCAAAGCTTTGATGGATGAAATGAAGTCTTTGGGCCTTTCTCCTAATCATATAAGCTGGTCAATATTGGTTGATATTTGTGGAAGCTCAGGAAATGTTGTGGGTGCTATACAGGTAACGATTCTACTTCATCTGTCATCTAAAGATGTAGAACTGAAATAACCAGTAATATTTGACTTTATATGACCAGCCAACGGCACGTCATCAGTGATAAAAAACTCCATCATTACAGTCTTTCTGCTTTTAAGATGAATAAATGCTGCAACATCTTGAAATGTTAGTTTGTCCTGTGACTTGTTAGTTGTTAGTGAAACCATATATAAATTCTAGGGGCAATATTTTATCGAAAATACAATGGGATGCTAAGGAATCACAAAGGTCTCAATTCTTCAATTAATATGCTAGGACAATAATGGTGTGAAGGCCATGATTTACTGCTCAAAGCATCTAAATAGGCATAACTTAAGCTGGATTTGGAAGGTCCAGAATCTGATTTCTATAGTTTAAATGCAGCCTGAGCTGCTAAAAGTAGGTCATGCATTATAGTTGCGTTCTTCCTCCTTCTATACCTTAATCAAGTAAGTAGAAAGTTTGCGATGTGAACTTTTTAAAGAAGTTTATTTATGAAAAACATGTCATTGCTTCACATAGATGTGCAGACTTTGGATTTGCAGCCAGTTGTTGTCACTAAAGGAAATTCAATAATGCCTGTATTGTTATCTTGTTAAGTAGATTTTTGCCGCGCAATGTTAGAGGTGATATGCTCAATAGTGCCTGTATTGTTATCTTGTTAAGTAGATTTTCGTTGTGCAATGTTAGAGGTGAAATGCTCTAAATACTGACTTGTCTTCTTGCACAGATCTTGAGATCCATGCGTGAAGCTGGTATTCAGCCTGATGTCATTGCATATACCACAGCTATAAAGGTGTGAATTATGTTTCAATAACTCTTCCGGCTTTCTGTACTTGTAGAGTGACAAGTCTACATCTGAGTGTGTTGCTTATATTTATTGACTGTACATATGCACTTATGGTTCTTGTTTTTCAACTCCAGATCTGTGTAGAACATAAGAATCCAAAGCTTGCGTTCATGTTATTTGCAGAAATGAAGAAATATCAAATAAAGCCAAATTTAGTAAGTTTTCAGTATGATTCATTTTTTCTTTTCTCGTTTTTGGGGGTTTCAATTATAAATAATTGCATGTGCATAAACCGTCAAAGTTTTAATCTCAGGTGACTTACAACACTATTCTCAGAGCTCGTAGTAGATATGGTTCACTGCAAGAAGTACAACAATGCCTTGCTGTATATCAGCACATGAGAAAAGCAGGGTATGCCACTTGAGATTTCTTTCGTAATGCCCATACGCATCTTTTATATCAATCATGAACATCAGGAACAATTCTTTTGCTCTGGTTTGGACAATGTCATCTGAACGCCTCAACTTTACTAGAGTACAATATATTATGGGATAGTTAGTATGATAAGTTTTACATATAGATCCCAATTCCCGTTGCACTGACATTTTGAAGGTACAAACCCAATGATTACTATCTCAAGCAACTAATCGAGGAGTGGTGTGAAGGTGTGATGCAAAATGAACATCGGAATAAAGGCCAATTTGCTTCTCATATAAGAGATTTTGGGCCTCAAAGTCTACTGCTTGAGAAAGTTGCAGAACACCTACAAGATAGTAATGGTGAAAGTCTTTCTATTGACCTCCGAGGTCTCACCAAGGTACAAACCTACCACTGTTGCAATCTAGTGGAGCTTTTATACGGACCAGGAAGAAGATCATAAAATAATACATTAGATCAAAGGCACAGAAAGATATAAATGGCATTGCTGAAAATAAATGTTGTCCAAAAAATAGCTTTCACTTAACAAATTTGGTTGATTTGATCAAGTTTTATGTGATGCAATGCCAGGTGGAAGCACGAATTGTTGTTCTTGCAGTTCTACGAAAGATCAAAGAGAAGTATATTTCAGGTTACAAGATCTTATTCATTGAGTTAAGCTCATAGGAAATCTTGCCGAACTTTATCTGGAATAATAATTTTTCAGAATGCTGTATCTGCACGTAAGCCTGGAAAATTGTGAGGAAATAATTGTGACCGAATTTAGATGGCATCTTCTTTTCTCTGGCATTAAAAATCCACATCAATACTGCCATTTGGACGCCTCCACATCCAAGTGCACAAGCCCCCACATATATGCACACACGAAGATATATTCCCCCGGTAACTATGTCAAAGTATTAATTTCCAGCCTTATTTTGGTTGCAGGAAATTCAATAAAGGATGATGTGTTGATCATACTAGGACTACCTGAACTAGATGTGCATGCTGGCAAAGATGGGAGTGGAGTTAGGGAAGCTGTGATTCGATTGTTGCAAAATGACTTGGGACTTCAGGTTTTTGCAGCAGGTTCCAGAACTGGGTACGACACAAGGAGAGTTAAGGGAAGTGCTATAGATTCAAGTTTAAAGTTGAACGAACTACTTGAAAGGAGTAGCTCACCACAAGCATCAGAATCTCCTACTAGGAGACCTATAATTCTACAAAGGTTAAAGGTGACCAGGCAATCGTTGCATCATTGGTTGCAAAGAAGAATGTGCACATCAATATGGTGACCATTTTACACCATCCTATGCAAATAAGTACAATTAATTCACATACTACGCCAAATTCTCTAAAATCTATTCTGTAACATTCATTCTTTATTCTTTCACACAATAACTGCATAATAGATTAGCATCACATGACAGGGTCATAACAAATTGATTGTTGACTCCATTTTGTGACACATAATGTACAAAACAGTTGCAGAATGATTCTCATGTAAACATATGTGATAGTTAAGTTATTCGTGCAAGAACAATAGTCACAACAGAAGGATTTTTAGAGTAAGTTATTCATGCATTCTCAGTTGACATCAATCAATACGGGTGTTTCTAAATTAACTCACTGATTTCTATTACTCATGGCACATACATACTCTCAGCATCTGAGCATCAAGAAAGAGTCGAATTCACTTGCATTCAGAGCCAATCCTTCTGCTGCAGCTTCAATGGCAAATAAACCTCGGTAAGATACTGAAACCCAAATGAACTCAATGCCTGAATTTCAGCCTTCTGCTTGGACTTCACCATCAGATCCAACTCCTCCACCCACCCAGGATTCTTCTTCACGAAATCCTCCTCCAGCAAATCTTTTCCGGTCTTTATATCCTGCTCTGTCATTGGCAACCTACATTGCTCTGGAATCTTATACTTATCCAAGTCACTAGGTCTAACCCCCAACCACTTTATATCTGGAGTTGTCAAATTTGCACTGTCATATGACATATTCTTCGATCCACATCCATAAACAGACAAAATCTTTAACCCATACGGATCACTATCCACCAATGCCAACACTGGCAACTTCAACTCCATCTTCATTTTCCTTAAGAACAACCTCGTTGCCACATCAGGCTGCCCTTTGGCTGTGACAATTATACACGGATACCTGTTATAAAACCTGTCTTCAGCCAATCTCATATAAGCAGCATCCTTCTCCACCAACAGTATAAACAATGCATCACTCTGCATATCTCCGACTCTATCAATATTTGGAGGAATCGCCTTCCCCCCTATCCCCATCTTTGTGCAATCAATCATATCACCATTATCGCTAAAAATCAGCCTCCCCACGACCACTCCTTTTTCTGCTGCAACGACATTGAGACTCGACCTCGTGCAACCAAGTATACACGCCACATCATCCAGTATTGCATCTGATTGGGATTGGTCTTGAAAAAGCTTGACATCAGTATAAAAGAGATCACGTTTAGTGACGTGGATGTTTTTTCGGCAGAGCTGGTGGATAAGCTGGAGAATGCGGGTGGTGATTGTGGCTTTTCGGACAGAGGAGACGTTGGCGAATGGGCGGGCTGAGGATTTGTCCTTTAACACGATGCGGTCGAGCTCGGGGACGTAGAGCTGATTCGCGGCGGCGCGTGAGGGGACGGAGAAGGAGAAGCCGTTACCCGAGAGGATCGACTGTGCGAGTGAGAGGGCTACGGACTCGATGGCCGATTGGACGGAGGTGAGGGGAAGATCGGTGACTTCCCTGCAGGTGGTGGAGAGGTTGAGGTCAGAAAGGGCTTGGGGTTTCCCGGCGTTGGAGGAGGTCGCAGCGGATGACTTTAGGGTTTTGAGGGTTTGGAGGATCGTGGAGTCGGGTTTGAGCTTGGATTTGTAGTGGAGCGGGTTGGATTCGGAGTCCGAGTCCGTCGCTGGTCGGCGGCGCTTCTTCTTGTCGGTCATTTGGGGAAGACTGGGAGCGGCGGGAAAGTGTGGGCGTCTAATTGTTAGCTAGAGAATTTCATTCGCTCGAGGAGAAATTAGGCAGAAGCTCGCATGAAAATAATTTCCACAATAAAGGATAATTAATATAAATTTTTAATAAACTGAAGTTAAAGAAACGCAAAAACAATACTGTGCCAAATGATTGCATAAAATACAAAACATATATGTAACACAAAATACATATAATAGTAGGGAAGTGTCTTTCTTTCATTGTTGTAGGAAAAGATTTGAATTAATCAAGTATTAAAAATTGTTTTTGATTGTTTGAAAATTTTTAGTAGGTTGAATTACTTTACTTTTTCTAAAGCACAATACAAATGGAAAAACACTATTCTTGTATGTAGAAATTGAGAAATAAGTTAAAAATAATTCTTAAATCATGTCAAATAAAGTAGTGTTAAAAAAATATATGCAAAATATAATAGCCAAAGTAAGCCTTTGTTGGGTTATGTTTTCCTGAAACAATATTGTTTTGGGAAAACATAATCAGATATATTTTTATTTTTTTCTCTAAAATACACATTTTTAATATATATACACATATTATATATGTTTTATTATTATTTTAATATTAAAAAATTATTATATTTCATTTTTACCCCCAAAACTCAATAAAAAAAGTATTGATTTGATGATTGTTACAGTAAAAAATATTTCCTCCAAAATATAAATAAACATATCAAAATTTTTTTTCACATTTTTAATAATTCATTCTTTCAAAACACATAATAAAATCAAATAAAAAACATAACCAAACAATACCTAAACAATGCCAACTCAAGATAATTTAATTACATGCAATGGCATGAAAAAGAACAAAGGAAAAGATATATGCTTAGGGTCTTTATGTTACATAATTATTAATTTTAATAATTTAAATTTTAAAAAAATGTTACATAATTATTACTAAAAAAGAGAAAAGAATTGACAAAGTACTAAATATTGCTAACAACTTAAGGGAGGAAGGATGGAAGGGCTACAGCGTGGACTAAGTAGGTGAGTGAGGTAAAAAAAAGAAGATATAATTTATGAGGTTTTTAAAATTTAGATTTTAGAGATAAAATAGAAGGCTAATATGATAGTTTCGAGATAAATTACATTTATAAGATGAAATGTATTAATCAAATTATTTAGTAGACAATGCTAATTTAAATTTATCTCTACCCATATAAAATTGTAGACTAAAAAGGGCTTAGGGGCTGTTTGGTTTTATTTTTATTTATATTATTTTTAAAATTTAAAAAGTTAGTTAGTGAAAATGAGTTAAGAATAAATTTGTATTTAAATAAATTATGAAAAAATAATGATCAAATTGATTTTAGTAGATTGTAGATAAAGAAAGATAAAAATAATAGAATAGATAGAGAAAATATGTATGTGATTGGAAAAAGGTATATAGATTATTGAAAATTATATTTTGAAAATAAAAATAAAAATAATATTAAGTAAAAATATGTAAAAAATAATATATTTTATTTTTAAAATAATAAAAAATATAAAAAAAAGGGGTGGAAATGAAACCAAACAACCCCTTAACATTCTTTTAATTGTAACAAATAGATCAAAATACATTAAAATTTTCAAAAGAAAAAATATCAGCAACGCGAATGGGCCTGGGGCTTCAGTGAAAATTTCAGACAAGCCCAAATTGAGAACCTCATATAAATACCACAAGCATAATTTTCTTTTTGGTTTCCTGGATTTAGGGTTTTAGGCCTAGAACCGGCGGCTGTTGGTCATCCACCGCTGCCTCTCAATCCCTGCTCTACTTCCGGCATTCTTTCTACTCGCAACCATGGGGTAAGAACAGACATTTTCTTTTAATTAGTGTTTTTCTTGGTGTTTATGGATTTTTGTGTGGTTCTCCGCGGATTAATCTTCACTTTTTATTTTATTTTATTTGACTTATCGATGTTTTTGTTTATGATTCTGAGTGTATGATTTGGTGTACTGAGTTGTTTTGAGCTATCCATATAGTTCTGTCAATTGGATATATTGGAAGGGACTTGGTTTCTGTTTCCTATGTTTGTAAAGCTCGGAAAGCTTAACCCCAATGTATATTTCCTTTTTGAAGGCGGAAGTTACATTTAACTCCTCTATGAAGATGGACTTCACCTTTTTGAAGCCTTTTATTTGTTCTATGTCAATGAGTTTAAATGTCTTATCTGAAATACAAACTACCTATGGAGACTAGCGGGTTAATTGGTCATTGTCGATTCACTTCTGGTCAATTGTTGGTTATTGATCGTTTTGTAGTAGCATGTGGTCTTCTTACTGGCTCCATTTTGAGTGCATGAAATTTACTATTTCTAACTCTGAAAACGGCCTTGATTACTTAATTAGTATGTTGCATTGAAGTATAGTGCATGAAATTTTAGTACATAAGTTTTATTCATTCACTCATTTTGCTGCTTTACAAATTAATGCTTAATGGTGGTATTCATTGGTAAGATATTGTCAGCATAGCTTGTAGATCCTAGTAGTTTACTTGATATCAGTCTTGTTAGGTGGTTCATGGCCTTTTTTACCCTCTTATAGGAAGACACGTGGTATGGGAGCTGGTCGCAAGCTCAAGTCCC
The DNA here is from genome assembly GCA_014898725.1 of Jacaranda copaia. Taxonomy (NCBI): domain Eukaryota; kingdom Viridiplantae; phylum Streptophyta; class Magnoliopsida; order Lamiales; family Bignoniaceae; genus Jacaranda; species Jacaranda copaia. The sequence goes on from JACGDI010005757.1 coordinate 1,082,170, forward strand.
ACCGTAGGAGGCAAAGATGGGCTGACAAGGCCTACAAGAAATCTCACCTTGGGAATGAATGGAAAAAACCATTTGCTGGGTCTTCCCATGCCAAAGGCATCGTGCTTGAGAAAATGTGAAATGCTGTGTTTTCATTATGTCTTCCCGTCTTTGTTAAGTAGCCTGCATCTGGATTTCCTTTAACTAACTTGTACATATGCAGAGGTATTGAAGCTAAGCAGCCGAACTCTGCAATTCGAAAATGTGCTAGGGTGCAACTCATCAAGAATGGCAAGAAGATTGCTGCTTTCGTTCCCAATGATGGTTGTTTAAACTTCATTGAAGAAAATGTGAGTTTCTTTTATCACTTCCACTGTTGTGATTTCTTATAGTTTACCATTAAAGAATTGTTGACGAATCGACTTGATATACTGCTGTTGCAGGATGAAGTTTTGATTGCTGGATTTGGTCGAAAGGGACACGCTGTGGGAGATATTCCTGGTGTTAGATTTAAGGTGGTGAAGGTATCTGGAGTTTCACTCCTGGCCCTCTTCAAGGAGAAAAAGGAAAAGCCTAGATCTTAGTTCTGATCTTTTTTGCTGGATGTGAGTGCTGCTTAGTTTTGATGAATATTGCAGATGATTGAGCGTTAATTTTGTGGACAATTTGTCTCTCGTTAGCTCACTTAACTAGAATTATACTGCTGTGGACTATTCATTATCAATTGCCATTCAAATCTCACTTTGTTACATGCTATCTTATGTACTAAATACAAGAGTCAATTCAGGTGGTATTTTAGGTTGTGCAATGAATTTGGTCTTGGGGCTTGAGCAATTGAGGCTTTAGTTTCTTGGTTAATAGTTGACCATTTCTGCTGCAGCGTAATTTTATTACATTCTTGGGTACTAAATTCAGGACCTTTTTAGGTACCTTGTTCATTGATTGTTGTTAATTAAATTATGTGACTATATAATGGACATAGGATTGTAAATGGGTAAGTTATTAGTATCCTACCTAGGCCCATAATGTCACATCCATATTCATACCTATATCTATATTCATATTTATTAAAGATAATATAATAGGTGTGGGTAGGATTTGTATTAATAAATTACCCAAGTATGCATATTTAAAAATTACCTATTATTTTTTATTTCAATTTAATTTATTAACTTAAAAATTATTTATATCGAAATCAAATTCAAATTAATGATAGACTTTTTATATATAAAAATTATAAATATCTGAATGAATAGTAACAACTAAATAATTTTTTATTAAAAATTAAATTAAATTAATAAAGTTATTATATTGGGATAGCAACTTTTTTTTAAAAAAAAATTGGAATAGCAGTAATAATAGTTGAACAGTTTTCATTAATAAAATTAATAATATCAAAATTAATAATGGAATAAATATTTTTTTTTATAGAAACAATTAATAAAAATAATTTTACTAATGAATAAACTTTATTAATGAATGAAGAATTGAAAATAAAAATTTATTAATTTAAATTTAATGATTAAATTAAGTTAAATGTAGAAAAAGTTTTTTTTTGTCAAATAATATTCTTAGTATATATTGAGAAAACTAATACATACATTAAAAATATAGGTTCAATAGACTAAACCCAATGGGTCTTGGATTAGATAGGGTATGATAGGATTAAGGTTTCATCATTTTGGGTATTTTAAGGTATGGATATTAGTATATAGGTCTTTGTCAATACCAATACCTTTGTTTTTAAGGAAAATAAAAATCTTAAGTTATGTATGATTTGGTACTATACAATCAATTTTTCTATAAAAAAAAAAAAAACTTGAAGAGATTTAGTCTTACTTGTCAAATTGTTCAAATTCAATACTTATAGGTGTAATCTTTCTTTAGCTAATTTGACTGCAATACTTTATGATTAATGGTTATCACTTGTATTAGCCGAAACCTACCTCAACATTCTTTACCTTTATTGCCACTTTGTCATGCCTTGGTAGGAGACATGCAAGGAAGAGGGACGACGGAGGCAAGGAATGTCCCAAAGTTCTCTCATTTCTACATTCAAAATATTTTTTGCATTTAACTTGTAAACAGTTAGGATGGGTATAGAAATTATTAATTTACTTGCAAGGCGTGAAAGGTCATTCAATTTGCAATGTTTTGCTCTTTAGTTTCTTGATGCAAGGTGCAAATATCTACATATAAATGGCCAAAAGAATGGTAGGTCATCGTGATTGTTCGGTGTTCTGAAACTCAAATTGAATTTGTTATTCTACTGAGTAGCTTCTGTGAAAGAGGAAAAATTCCAACGTTTGTTTTGGATGGAAGTAACTGCTGTGACATCTTTTGAGACTATGAATAGCGTTTGTCTGTCAATGCTATTGATTGGAATATGTTCCACTTTGCAAGTCCTTACAAATGCTGTACTGGGTCTTTCTTAGTGATGTACATGCTCGGGTCTCCCTGTAGTTCTTATTGCCATTTTTTGTTGGTCTTTTCCATTGCCACCTGTCTATTCCTTTCGTTCTGTACCCTTAAAGACTTATTTGACTGATGGAGACATCAATTTGACTGCTTTCAATCGCAATCAGAATCTGAAGATACATGCACCAATTAGGTTTGAGATATGTTAGAGAATGAGGAAAAGAATGAGAATGCTTGTAGAAACTAAGGAATGACGGAGGCTAAGGCATGTCCCAAAGTTTTATAATTTGTTTGTAGAAACTTTTAGTTAATTGTAAAAATTTGCAAAACTTGTTTAGAATGTTTTAAAGAATGTTCTGAAAACTTCTAGTTTTAGAAAAGTTTTGAAGTTGTAATCTAGATGGTAGAATTGAAATAATCTCTAGCACTCATTTGGGAGGAAAGTAGCATAAATAAGTGTAGGACCTCATTTGTAAACTAAGAAGAAGAAGCATAAACAAAGTATAATCCAAGTAATAGAAACCTAGTAGAAACTTGTCGAACTTGTATAGAATCACGTTAATTCCTTTAATAATTAAAATCAAAGAATAAAATATTAACTATATTCAACACATTCTATCACAATCAAAGCTATATAATAAAACAAAATAACATCAAAAATTCTACACTGAATGTATTTAAAGCCAACAAATGTTATAGGCTTGTTTTGTTGAAGTTGGTTTTATTTTTCTAGACAATAACATTTGGAAATGGCAAATCGAGGTTGAAAAAGCAATGGGGTGCAACCTGGACTGCTCCTGGTGTGCAACAGGCACTTTGTCTGTGGGGCGCAGCATCCTTGCGCCCAACACAAGGCGTGAAAGTACCTAGGAGGAGCGGCGCCCGACTTCTGGGCTACTGTCCATGCGCTATTTTACCATTTCTTGTAAAAAAGAAAGAATTATAGAAATAAAGAAGAACCGGCACACACTGAAAATATAGAAAAAGAATTTGTAAGCGAGCTTTATTAATCTTCAACAACTAGCTAAAAACACCTGTATGCACAATTGGCAATCCTACATATATCTAAAATCAATTTTCTTTGGTCGTGATGTAACTGAAAATAGTAATCAAAAAGAAACTTCCAACCGTCGTCTTTCCATTGCCGTGAATTCAAGACTTTTTTTTTGAAAAAAGGAAAATTCAACTATAAGGTGAAAGAAACGTCCACTATCCTGCATCTTCCAGTGCATGCCGTCACTTCAGTTCCTCGCTTGGGGTCTGCCGTTCCTCTGACGCCCTCTGTTGGTCGGGCGAGGTGGTGCCCTGCCAACATTATTCCTTCGGGCATTTTCGTTGAGCTGGTAACGAAAATGAAATTTATTAAAGAAAATCAAAGAAAAAGAAAAAAGAAATGAATTACTAACCTGAAAGAAAAAGGAAATGGACTCTAACTTGGTGTCACGGACGGACTTCCTATTCCAATTGTCCACAATCATCAGAGGCTCGCGTTCGGCATGCCGAGCGTGTTTCCTTAATGGTCCTCGACTAGCTAGCGTGCACGTCCTCAATCTAGGTCCCTTACGTGCACCTCTCGATGGCAAAGGAGCAATCTCGCTCCGTCTCAGCATTGAGGGTCCCTTGCGCGCCCACAACGCAATCCTCATGCTCGTCACTCGCTCGGAGCGCTTAGACCGTGCTGTAGCGCCCTTTGTTTGTGCCTTGCCCGAGTAGGGCCACATGTAAGTCCAAGGC
>JACGDI010005757.1:1086400-1105409 GCA_014898725.1 Jacaranda copaia
CTTCGAGTCACGGTCGTCATGCTTCTCCAATGAGCGAGCCGTGACACCTGGCCTTTACATCGCTGGACATGTTGACTGAATTCTTGGAAGCTTCTTATGCCCGGCGGAAACCGCCGCCACTTACTGCATAGCCAATTGTGGTTTTCGTTGGCCATCATGCTATCCTTGATATCGGGGATTGAATTTTGAGATGTAGTTTATGGGGGACTTGAAGGGTTTATTCTTGATACGGGTTTGAAGATGGAATTACACTGGCGGGGTTGGAGGGATTTATATAGGTTTTTACTTCCGTTATGGAATTCCAACCGCAAGATATTTTATATGTGGAAAAAAAAAAAGAAAAATCACTGGCTATTTAATTTGTGATGTGTTTTATAATTTTTTGTGATATTTTTATGAAAAATGGACCTAACTACAATATCTTCTTGTTTAGTAATAACATAAAATGAAAAAAAAAAATGTCATTTTAAAACCAAAACAATGGGCCTTAAGCGATGCCCCAACTCTTAAGTTGCTAGAATGTATAATATTTGGACTGTTATTATTAACTACATAATTACTTTCAAATTATTTTACGTCTATATTTTTGTTGTCACAATAAATATGTTATGGATAAATTGTAAAAATAGTACTGTGACTATGACCAATTCACAATGTATGATCGAAATTGATAGTAATATTAAAGTAGAATCAAAATTCATTAAAAAAAAAAGACAGCGACCATCAGAAAACATAGTTGGCATCGGTGATTGCTTGCACAGTACTTGCATGGCACCTACACCAGTGTTCCACGCATGCGCCACACAAGCACCACATAAGCAATCACCAACACTGACTGTATTTTTTTGTGGGTGCTATCTTTTTTTGTCGATTTTTAATGAGTTTTAGTTCTATTTTAATACCACCCCAAATTTCGATCCTAAAACACAAAATTACCATTGTTACAGTCCTAGTTTTGCAATTTTTCCATATGTTATTAGTCAATAGTAATAGCTAATGTATTTCTATATATCTTTAAGTATATGTAGTTAGTCACAATTTTCATATTATAACTAATAGTTTTTTTTACCCATTCAAACAAATTAATGGTGAAAAAAGATACCACCACCAGACGTTCCCCTTTTCTCTTCACACACTCTGCATTAATTATCATGTAGATTAAACACCTGGAGTTCAGTTTCATTTAATCCAGGGCTTAGGATAAGATATCAATCCATTAATGAATATTACAGTAGTTAAAGTCGATAATTATTAGTCACGGTCAAATAATTAGGGTTATCAGAACGGTGGCCCAAAGGATAAAACCATTGAGATTTAATAATGATATCGTTAATAATATGATTTCTGTCTCCCAACCACAGTCCCAAACCAAAAAATAAAAAACAAAAAATTGATAGAAAAAAAAAGAAATTGATCACTGTTTAGAAAAACAAGAATTGTATAGATTTTATAGTAAAAATTGTTTTGTTGCCCAACTTTTTATAATTAATAGTAAATCGATACATGAATTTACACCAATGATTTAATTCATGGTCAATAAATGTCAAATTTATACATGTCAGACGGTCTCCATTTTTTTATATAATAATTAATATATGAAATTAAATTATGTCTCAAAGAGTATATTTCATATATTAATTATTATATAAAAAATGGAGATTACTGTGTGGTGATTGCTTATGTTGTGATCGACAAAAAAGAACAACGTCCACCAAAAAATACAGTCAGCGTTGGTGATTGCTTATGTGGTGCTTGTGTGTCGCATGTGTGGAACACTGGTGCAAGTGTCATGCAAGCACCATGTAAGCAATCACTGATGTTGATTGTATTTTCTGGTGGTCATTGTCTTTTTTTTTTTAAATGAATTTTGATCCTACTTAAGAGTTAGCCTTTTAAAACCAAAACAGTGGGCCTTAAGCAATGCCTCAACTCTTAAGTTGCTAGAATGTATAACATTTGAATTGTTATTATTAATTACATAATTACTGTCAATATTATTTTACGTCAATATTTTTGTTGTCACAATAAATATGTTATGGGTAAATTGTAAAAATAGGACTATGACTATGGCCAATTCTCAATGTAGGATCAAAATTTATGGTGATATTAAAGTGGGACTAAAATTCATTAAAGGAGAAAAAAAGAAGAATAAGATAATGATCACCAGAAAATACAGTCAACATCAGTGATTGCTTGCGCAGTGCTTGCATGGCGCCTGCACCAGTGTTCCATGCATGCACCACATAAGCAATCACCATCACTGACTATATTTTTTGATGGGCGCTGTCTTTTTTTGTCAATTTTTAATGAGTTTTAGTCTTACTTTAATATTGTCCCAAATTTTGATCCTAAAATGCAAAATGACCATTGCTACAGTCCTAGTTTTGCAATTTTTCCATATGTTATTAATCAATAGTACTAAAAGAAAAAATGGTTTCAGCAATCATTATTGGTAGTCACTAAAAGTCAAAAAATGGTTGCTAAAACCTATAGCAACCAAAATAAGATTGGTCACAAGTGGTGACGACAAAGTACCTACTAAAAATGTCTAGAGATGAGTTATTAATTTGGATACTGAAAATATATGTTTAGTGACCATTCAAAATTGATCACTAAAAATGAAACAATTAGCAACCAATTTTTCACTTGCTAATTTAGAAAGTCATGGTCATTGTAACATTAATATGCTTGCTATAATTGCATATATAGTGACCATATCATTTCGATTGATAATCGATTGCATTTTAGCAATCAAATTATCGGTCGCTATAATTTTTAAATGACTACAATTAGTTGTCTTATTTAATATGATTTAGTAACCACATTTTGATGATAAAGTTTTTATTGCTGAAGAATATTTTTTAGAAATGAAATAATTGATTGTTGTAATGTGGTTGGTAATAGATTGCCTTTCAGCAATCAAATTATTGGTTGTAATAATTTTTCAATGGTTGCAATAATTGTCCTGTTTTAGCGACCAGATTGTAATGATAAAACTTTTATTGCTGAAGAATATCTTTTAGGAACAAAATATTTTATTACAGTAATTTGGTTAGTAATGGATTGCCTTATAGCAATCAAATTATTGATCGTAATAATTTTTAAATAACTGCAATAATTGTCATGTTTTTGAGGCCACATTGCAGCGATAGAAATTTTTTTGTTAAAGAATATCTTTTAGGAACGAAATAATTGATTGCAGTAATTTGGTTGATAATGGATTGCCTTTTACCAATCAAATTATTGGTCACAATAATTTTTAAATAGTTGCGATAATTATCCTGTTCTCGTGACCACATTGCAGCAATAAAACTTGTATTGCAAATCTTATTGCATTTTATATGATTTAGCAACCAAAACTTAGTTAATGGCTGCTGATTTGTATGTATTAGCGATCAAAAAATGATTACAAAAATAATTTAAATTGGTGGTTACATATACATATTAGAAGCCAAACAATGCTTACATATTAGTAGGCGAAGAGTGTTCATCTAATAACAAGCTATTAAACTCTACATTGCTTATAAACCTCTCCAGATAGGAGATTACATAACATGAGTGTTTGAGCGAAATTAAAATAAATACTTAGAATATGTTAAAACATATTAGCAATCAAATCAGGAATTACAAGTATAGAGTATTTTAGTAAAAGCCTTAAATGAAAAAGTAGTTACTTCCCTTACAATATATCAAATTAATACTAATCTTTGCTAAATGAAAATTATAATTAAATTAATTTTCTTCAGAAGGAAATGTCAAAAAAACGTGAAATGAAAATTAAGAGACAATTTGTGGATGGGCAGAGTTTCACGTTTTCAGAGCTGCCAGCATAAAAACCTTCAGCAAATGAAGTAGCCCCGTTGATCACGCGAGATTTGACAATAGCCTCCCAAATGACATGGGTTCAGCTCGGCATTGTCACAAACTGAACAATTTAGAGGTGAGAAATACTGTCCAAGTGCCCAGGATCGAATCGACCTTGAACCTAAATAATTAGCAATAACACCAATCCAGCAGCCAAAACAGCAATTTCAATATGCCAAAATTGCAGCAACCAAATTCAGAACACTTCTGATGCAACCAGAAAATTCAGCAACACTCCAACCAGAACTCCATAGAAGCAACTGTACTAGGAATTAGTGAAATGTGCAGCAGCCCTCAAAGCAGAAGCAGCAACAACTGACTCAGTAACCAAGAGTCCAGCAGGATACGAGATTAAAGACACCCCAACAATCAATTAACGCAGCAATAATGCATGAGCTACTCCAATCAAAGCCACAAGACCAGTAGCTTAACCTTGAAATAAACTAGCAGCAAAATCCCAAGCTCCATTAAAGCACAACATCAGCTACTGATGAGGAGCAGACAGATTGTAACAGAAATTATATGATCTTAAGCATATCAGACTGATCACAAAACACAAAAATTGCTGCCACGACCATTCATTTCTGAACATCTGAAATGACAACATGAAGCCCAACAGGGTCGCCATTCCGAACTTGATATAGCAGCAAGCATCAAACAGAAACTCATTGTATTAATTTCACATTCTGACGAATAGATAGAAACACAATAAGTTGAACCCATTAGTAGATTTATATTGATCCCAAACCAAAAAAATCAGATGACATAACGAATGCCATCTGTGCAGCAGCAAAACTCTGATCACAGGTTGCACAAATCAGGACAGGTTCCAAAATAAACCAAACCAGTAAATTAAACCACATCATTTCGCCAACCAAACCAATTCAGCAACACCAACATGCAGTACATAATTAACTGAGAAAATTCAGAACTAATCTGAACTGACAGCAAATTACACCAAAACCAGAAGCTAACCAAACTGAACCCATCAACAGATTAGCAAAGATCCAAAACCAAGAAATTTGTGCAGCAGCAATGTACCAAAATTATCATGGACGGCAAAAAAGCCCTGGAACATAATGAATCTGAACAATAGAATCCAGTCATCCATCACCTTAGGTTCAAGCCAACTTATAGCTCAAAAGGTACAACTGAAGCATGGGGCATCACCCCTCAACAAAGTTCCCGTGGAGAATCAGATCAGACCTACTGACCAAGGTTTTATCAAGAAGGTTCTGTGCCAGCAGAATGAAACGCCAGAAGAACCAAATTGGTGCAAGATGACTTCATTGTGCACCTTTTTGCGAAAATAATGAATTCTACTGATAAATATGTTCATGCAATATTAATATATTTAACTGAATGCAAAACTTAATTTTTTAAATTTAAAATAATGTAAAACTCAAATTATATTGCATATATTACCATCTATGTACGGCTTCCATGGCAACCATATATAAATTTCAGCAGCAATAAATTCCTCTTGAAAAATATTAGTACTTGGTTATACTTTTATTCTCAACACCTAATATTTTTTGAGTTTTAGAATATGATAAAAAGAACAGTTATTCTTTTAAATACTTGTATAATTTTTCTTCAATCTAATAAAGTAAATATTTATTACTTCAAATTATTACGGTATTACCACTAAATTCTAGCTATATTCATCATGTTATATACACCCATTAGAAATAGTATATATATACATACTGATATGCACAGTAATAAATTATTTATATATATATGCACTAATAAATACACTCACTAAGATATAATACCATCTGTGTGTGTGTATATTTGTATATATTTACTTGTAATATATGTATATATATTATATAAATATCCATTAATATATATAATTAGATACATCAATATATATTTTTAGATCTGTATACATATTATTTTCTCTAAAAATACATAAATGTATAAAATTATATGCATATATTTATGTAATTAAATATAATATTTTATTACTTAAATTGGCATTACATAAATTAGTGGGCATAAATTCAATTATGGTTTGATCATTGTATAACTAGTTATCACTTACTATTAGTCATTGATTGGATCAACAAAAGGATACAGATTCTAACACAGGAATTTGGTTGTAATTATTAGTAAAAAGAAAACTTTATTGCACAAAATAACTCCCTATCTTCTGTTTTGGATTTTTTAAAATAAGTTCAATATCTATTAAATGTATTCACTAGAATCTTTTCATAATTTAAAATTATTGGAATAAGAAATTTCTCAATTTGAAAGTACCCTAGATCAATATATATAAACTGAAGGAAAAAAAAAGTGCTAATGAGAAAACTGAATGCAAATTGAAGTCCCCAATAAGAACGAAAATTAGCACAAAGAGCTTTAACTCTTTTAGCATATTTTGAATAAAACAAAAGAAGAAAAAAAAAACATTTAGTAAAAAAATTATAGTGTAAAAGAATAAGTACAAAACTAGTATCATCATCACTAAAGATCATTTTTGAACTGGACCATAGAGCTGCTAGGAAAAGAGTATTGATCACTGCCTGCTGACTGAACCTCAGTGAGTCTGGAAAAGAATGTTACAGGCTTACAGCTGCCAAAGTTCTTGCTAGAATTATGATATGGTTACAGATTACTGTTGAAAACGGAAATAGGACAACATATGTAGAAAATTTTTAAATATACTAGAATTAATACTCAGGAAAGTGTTAGTATTTTGTAACTTTGAGTTACTTAATTAGTGAAGTGATCATCCCTGATTATCAAATATGTAAGATGCATTTGAGGATGCGGGCAGGTATGCCATCAACATCGAGTCATATACAAAGATCTTAAGCCTGAGAACTTCTTATATGCAAACGATTCTGAGAATGCTCCCCTAAAGGCTATTGATTTTGGTCTTTCCATTTTCTTTGAACCAGGTACATACGTACATTATATATTTGTACCTACATACATATATATGCCTAGCTGGCTAGCCACACTGCATGCCTACCTATATATACATCACATTAATTGAAGAGGAATTAAAATTAACAATGCAGCTTGTAAATGAAATAGTGGAATCAATTTTAAAATAGTGACTCTCAAATCTTTGTTCTTTACTGCAATTATCACTTTCTCTTTAGACATATTTTCCTAGAAAGAAAAGGTATCCAACAAGATGAAGGCTTTCACACACTTACCCTTCCAAATGAAGAATGCTAATTAGTTAATGCAAATTACTAGATCAAATTGATTCCTTTCTCATGAAGTGTATTTTATCACGCTCCAATTGTTTTTTCCATCATGGCACAGTCATAAATATTTCAAGAAGGTTCTGGCATGCCTAATTCATTGAAAAGATTCTTCAACTTAGTTGCCCAAAATAGCTTTGGATAAGATAGTAAACTTTTGAGAATTGAGATGGCTGTTCGGGAATCACATGGAGCATTTGGCAAGGAAAAACGCCTTGGTTTTACAAGAAATGATCTTCACAGAACTTAGAAAGGGGATGGATATATTATCCTACCCTGAAGAGTTGAGACTTGAGATATATTACCCTACCCTGAAGACTTGAGACTGCATTAAACAGTTCAACTAATATGCAGACCGAACATTCAGTTGGTGAAAATAATGACATGATTACAATTTAATTAAATAGGCTTAGTATCAGTATCTGCAATCACAAAAGGAACATTGAGAAACTAATAACTCTATAATATAGTATTTGAAAGATTTTTGCTTGAACATTAATAACTTGTAAACTGTATAATTAATATACTGCAAGGTCAAAGATTTCCGCAAAATATAGATTGCAACAACTATATAGGATAAAATAGGTTTTATTCCCCTATGTTAACCATAAAGAGCCAACACCCCCCCCACCCCCCAAGAAAAATAAATAGGCAAATAACCCCCTTATAATTTCAAAAAAATAGCAAATTATCCCCCTTCGTCCAACTGTGTGATCAACATGCCTGAAATGCGATTGCTTTTGGGTTTTTCCTACTTAAATATCTATTTTGCCCTTTTTTGCTGAATACACATACCCCAAATCAGATTTTTCCTCCATTCTTCTCTTCTCCTTCACCGTACATGGCTTGGTTCTTTCCTTTCTCTCCTTCTTCTCTTTTTTCATATTTTCTTTTTATTCACTACCCATCTTAGGAAAATGTCTTCTTCCACTTCATTTAGGTCCAAGCAAGTAAAGCAATCTCTTGATTTGAGATGTGGAGAAACTCCTTTTTGTGAGTGTAATATGAAAGCACAAATTAGGGTTGTGGAATCAGAGAGGAAGCCATCAAAAGGAAGGTTATGCTACTATTGTCAGATTCAACAATATAATTTTTTTCATTGTTGCAAACCCGAAAGAGCATTTTGGTCACCAAGTGGTAACCCAGTTGTTTTTGCAACAACTACTTGTAGCTGCAATATTATATCTGAAAATGAAGAAGTCGATGATGATGAAGTGGTGGATGAGGTGATTTTTGGAGTTTCAAGGGTGGTTGGTCATACGCAAGAAATTAGAAAAAATTATGTGCATTTTTCTTAGGTGTTGTGTGCCATTTTGTTCACAATGTTAGTTGTTTTATTGTTCAAATTTAGGTTATGTTCGTATTTCAAGTTCTAGGTTATGTTTCTAAGTTTATTCAACTTGTAGGTTATGTTTCTAAGTTTATTCAACTTGTAGGTTATGTTTGGTTGTTGGTTTATGTTGTAATTCGAAGAATTTTATTTATGAAAATGAATTTTATGAATCTCCTTATACATATGATGTATACATATTTTATGTAATAGTCTAAGTTGTGATTGTAACTAATAGTAATTGTAATAGATAACTTTAATAAGAAACTAGGTGAGGGAGTGATTCATTGGCATGTTTAGTTAGATATCATATACCAAGAATTTTGGCATAATTGGACAAGTGGACTAGAATTTTTGCGTAGAAAGGGAGAGGAAATCATTTACTGGTGACAAATTTTGATGGAAAAAGTTACTAAAGTAGCTAGATTGTCAAATGCATGTGGTCGCTTGTGAAGAAATGTCAAATGGGCTTCTCTTTATTATAAATGATCATGGAGGAATTATTTTAAAAAAAATATTCTTTTGGGAACAAAAAAAAATAATTATGCACCATATTTTGAACACTTGCCTGCAGGAGTCAAATTGTTTCCAGAATACATGTCGCAGACGACATTAATTAGAAACCAAAAATTTATGCAAATATTGTTACTTTGACCTCATGTGGGAATACCCAATTAACACTATATACTATATGACTTCATGTATATGATTAGACCTTGGATTTTAATAAATCAACGCTAAGAAAGCATTCTTTTTCTTTCTTCTTCACGAAGATCCAGTTCCAAACATAACATTAATAATCAACCCAGGTACCAAGTCATTCGGCTAAAAGCTTCCTTTTGCGCACCGAAGAAAATGTAGTGGAAAATAAGCAAAGCCATCAATTTTGACTAGGAGATTAACAAACTTCTGTTCAGAGCCAAGCTGCCGCAAAACATTTCTCGGATAGCCCCACTCAATTCGGTCATATGCGTTACTCATATCAATTTTTAAGGCTGCCATTCCAGTTTTACCTTGAGATTTCCTTTTCAAGTAGTACATAGCCTCAAATGCTATCATTACATTATCCGAAATGAGTCAGCCAGGAACAAAGGCACTCTGTGTTTCGGAAATAATAGTAGGAAGAACCCTCTTGAGCCAATTTGCTATAACTGATACTTGCTATAATTGATTCAAGTAGGAAGAAATAATAGTCAAGTATAATTGATTCAAGCTCATTCGCCCAATTTCTTCAGTTGCCATGACTATCTTTCAGCTGAGATACTGAGTTACGTTTCTGACGAGCAGTGGCTTTTGTGTGAAAATATCTGGAATTGGAATCCCCTTCTTGAAGCTAGAACTGTTTAGCTTTTTGTCTCCAGAACTCTTCTTGTTGTTTGAGGATCAAGAGGTATTCCTGTTGAGCAGCAGCGTAATCATTGATGGATCCAAGGTCATACTGTGGTTTTAACAGCTGCATTTTGACTTACAAACTTTTAGCCTTTCTTTGAATTGAGTGATGTATTTACTGCCAGGAAGATAGATCACTGTTGCATTTGTCCAATCTAGTCTTTATTGATAATCCCCTGCTATTATTCCAACTATTCATTATAATATCACCACAATCGCATTCTCTAAGCCTCAAATTTTTAAACTGGAAACTCTGGCTTCTCCTTTGCTAATGATTTCCATCCATTTGAAGTAGGTGATTATGGTCAGAGCATGCCGCCACTAGATTTAGGACTTTTGCCACTTTAAATATGCAACACCAAAACTGAGATGCCGTCACTCTATCCAATTTCTCTTCAACCCAACTATCTGTATTTCGGCCTCTCTCCCATGTAAATTGGTGACGTTCAATACCCAAATCTCTCAAACCACAGTAATCAACTGCACCCCTAAAACCTTCGCATAACCAAAAAGGATGAGGACACCTACCTTTTTCCTATGATGGGTGGAGAAGATCGTTGAAATCACCAACACAACACCACAGTAGGTTAGATTGGTTCTTGAAACTGTGAAGAAGTTTCCAAGATTCTCGCCGACAGGATCGTTCCGAGTAAACATAAGATCTCTCCATAAGATCTAGTTAATCTCCATGATGCCATCCCTTCAATTTTCACCTCCACATCTATGTAGTTGCCGGAGTAACCGATTAAAGCTACTAATTCTTGATGTTACCATAACATGGCAAGTCCTCCGCCATTCCTATTACTATCTACTGTGAATAGGCATTCAAATCCAATTTTTGTCCGAACTTTCCCCATTTTTTCTGGTTCCACCATCGTTTTCATTAAAAAAAATAATTTGGGCTACTTAGATTTTATTAAGTCTTTTAAAACTTGAATTGTCGGCTTCCCAAGCCAGGACAATTCCAGCTTAATGAATTTATAATTCCTAGCGGGTCTGGGGACCAGAGCCCGCCAAAAACATGTTTTTTGGCCCAATATCCATAACATCATCATCAAATAGGTTGTGATAAAATCCTGTTTCCTTGTTTTGTGACCCAAATTCAATCCGTCTTCTTTTGAAGTCCAATATAACAAGGGAAGCAGAAGATTCCTTTTCCTGTAAAACTACTTTGTCAAAAAAGTAATCCTCCCCAGAACTACTTCTAGTAGTGCCAATTTCGCCCGCTTCCCGATTTCCCAGAACCATGATATGATTTTTTGCCCAAAAAAGTCTCATTTTCATCCATATTCATTGTTTCCTTGTCTCCCCTATTTTCCTGCAAATCGTCCTCCGGCATAGAGTGCCGGAGCCATGGTTCCCCAATTCCCATTTGTCGGTGATGATTAGGAGCACATAACCAGCTTCCATGTGCGAATTCAATAGAACTACTGTCACAATCATAAAGTTTTGTGCAAAATTTATCCAAGTGTTCGAGAATTCCACAGAAAAAAATAAAAAGTGGAAGACGTTGGTACTTAAAATTTACCCAAAACCAATCTCCTCCTTGTTTTTTAAGTTTCATTCTTCTTTTAACAGGAGAGTGAACATCCATTGGCACTCTAATTCGCATAAACAGTTTCCATACCCCGCTAAAATTATTTTGATCCGACTCCAAATAACTTCCAATGTAATCTCCAATGCTTTTGCAAACCCTTTCCGATAGAAAACCTACAGGGAAGTCACAATTTTGTACCCAAATATTGAAGTGAGTGAGAGTCACATTTTGTGGTTGCTCACCTGGTTGGACTTGTTTTAAAATTAGCAATTGTTGATCAAAAGTCCACAGACCACCTAATAGGATTCGTTGCATATCTAATTTGTGAAATAATTGAAACAGATAGGTAGTCTGATTCAATTCCTTTATGGATATGCCTTTTACCGGTAGCTACACTGTTGCCATCGTATTCTTAAAAGCCATGAAATTTAAGTGCTTGTTTGACAGAAGCTTACCCACGATGCAGAATTTTGGTTGATTCCTTGTTTCATTGTCAATATCTCCTTCCAGAACAATGCCACCTTCTTCTTCTTCTTCTTCTTCTTCTTCCAGTGAGACCTTGGCATAACTATCAATTAATTTTTGATCCATGAGAATGCAAATGTCTGAGTACTCGTTTACTAAGAAAACTTGTCACAGAATACAAGAAAAACAAAACTCTAAAAAAAGAGAGAAAAAAGGTTCTACTTCTTAAAAGTATGGGTTAATTAGTTAGTATAGGATTTAGATCAGTTATTAAGATGAGTGAGATAGGAATTAGGAGTTAAGAAATTGTGGGTAAGTGGGGTTTTAATAAAATTATATTAGTGGGTTTATTGAATTATTAATTAAGAATAACTTAAAAAAGACAAATTAGGAAAAATAGAAAATTGGTATGCAAACTGCTTTTAAATGGTGAAAATTTTGTTTTGTCCTTCAATTTAATTTTTTTTTTTTAATTTTTGGGTAGATGAAATAACAATCTTGTAATTAATCAAAAAAAACTGTCATATTAGGCACAAAATAGGCCATCAGATACCACGAATTAAAGAAAAGGTCCATCAGAAATCACGAATTAAAGACATTTGGACACAAAGATCGACAATGGACGTAACCATACACCACTTGATCCTCCCAATAAATTTGGAACTTGGAATTTGAAATCTTGGAAAAATCCAATCCCAAGCACTCCGTTGTTTAACGTAAAGTTTAGAAAACCACACCCTTTCCTTTGAAAAGCCAAAACCAAATTTCTCTTCCTCTATTTCAGCACTCTCAATGGCAAAACCTTGTCCCCAACCACCACCAATGGCGGCCATGACCCGCTTCTTAGATCCTCCTCCTCATTTGCCTTCTCTTTCATTATTCATAGGTCTCTATCCACAACGGCCGCCACCAAACTAAGATCTCAGTGTTCCCCTCCCCGCATAGATCCCAAGGGCAGGAATGTACAGTTGGTGTTTTGGGATGCCTTGGTATAGGAAAGGGTATGTACGCGAGTCGGCTCTTAGCTCTCCTCGGTGTTCCGCACATCACCACTGGCGATCTAGTTCACAAAGAGCTATTGTCTTCTGGTCCACTGTCGAAACAAGTTTGCCATCTTAACATTGATGGTGTTTGGATTTAATCGTTGAGCTTGTAGAAGTGAAAATGTCAAAAAATATGCATGAATTAGGAATGTTTGTGATTCCAATTGTTGAGTCTTTTGGTCTACTTGATGTGGAATTGTGAATGACAATTTCTGTATATAGTGAACCATAGTTGTAAAAGGCGCGCACCTCCCGCTATAGCGCGAGGTGCATCCCTTGCGAAGAGCAATGAGGCACACGTTTCAGTGCGCTATTTGCGCTATAACGCTTGGGGTGCGCACCTTGTTGGTAAGGCTGTTTGGCAGAATTTGTATTTGTTTAAGTTAGGGTTTAAGGCTTTTTTGGTCAGTTTATTTCACCCAAAACCAGCGGGAAAACCTCTCAACCTCTAGCATCTACCCACTTCTGCCACTGCAAACACTACAGCCGTCTGCCACCCCTGCCACCGCCAGCAGCCACGGGCCACCGCCCCTGCCTCCACCGACCACCGCCAGGTCAATTTTTTTTTCCTCTTTTTCTTGTTTCTTTTGTCTCCTCTTCTCTCTCTCTCTCTTTTTTTTTTTTTTCTTGCACTTTTTTCTTTTTTCTTCTACCATTTTATGGTGTATATGTGTCCAATTTCCCAGTTCTAGTTTCTTTTTCTTCTTTTCTTTTTTTCTTCTTTTCTTCCTTTTTACTTCTTCAACCATTCTCTGTTTTTCCTATTTTCTTCTTTGATCTTCTTTTTCTTCATTCTTCTTTATAAATTAATGTCAAAAGTCTAATTTTTATCTTTTTTTTCCCAATTTAAGTTCTATTTCAGTTTTATTTTCTGTTTTCAGTTTTGTTTTGTTTTCTTTTCATTCTTCCTAATTTCAGTTCTGTTTTCTTTTTGCTTTAAATTATTTATCTGCTGGTTTTATTCCTTTTTATTATTTGCATGTTGAATTTATTGAAATAAGTTAATTATAGTGAAATATTGTTGAGCACATGATGAAATGTGAACAATAAATGTTGAAAGTTCTTTAATTTTCAACATTTATAATGGACTAATTTATAAAAATATTATAAAAAAAATTCATATTTACAAAATTATCGCATCCATCTAAGTTTTGCAAAATTATAATAAGGCATAACCATGTTTTCTTTTCTTTTCTTTTTGTTTTTGAATGGGAGGGCGTGGGCCTTTTAATTAAATACCTTTCCACAAGTGTGGCCATTGGGTTATATCTTTTTTTTTTAATTGTTTTTATTATT
The DNA here is from genome assembly GCA_014898725.1 of Jacaranda copaia. Taxonomy (NCBI): domain Eukaryota; kingdom Viridiplantae; phylum Streptophyta; class Magnoliopsida; order Lamiales; family Bignoniaceae; genus Jacaranda; species Jacaranda copaia. The sequence continues at coordinate 1,100,549 of JACGDI010005757.1, forward strand.
TTATTTTATTTTATAAAAAATATTAACTAAAAAAATTAATAAATAATAAAAAGAGTTTGAATGATTATGCTAAACATGAATAATTTATAAAAGTATTATTAGAAAAAATAATTTTTATAAAATTACTATGATTTTGAAGGTATTGTAAAATTATAGTAAGTTATAACTATAAATCACGCTTTAATTATCTTTTCTATTTTTTGTTTTTTGTTTATACGTTGTTGTCCCAAAATCTCGAGAGGTATGGTTTGGGAATTTTTTTAATTTTTTTTAAATTTTTAGTGGTGTTAGAAATGTTCACAGTTTGATAAATCAACTAAATCAAATCAAAATTAAAATTTAATTTGTACCGAATATCGAATCAAAAATTGATTATTTTTTTAAAAAAAATTGATATTTGATTCAATTTCAGTTTTTGCACCAGTTAATTAAATCAAATTGAATTATCGAATTATTAATATATAATATAATATTTTGATATTTTGATTTAATATACATATATATTAATATATATAATATAATATATTCATATTAATATTAAAAATTAAAAAATTTGGTATTTTGATTTTTAACCAAATCAAATAAAAAAAATTCGAATTTAACTAAGTCGAACTAAATAGTTTGGTTCAGTATTCGTATAATATTTTGGTGTATCGAAATTTCATTGTTCGATTTGTACCTAATAAACACCCTTAGTGGTGGCTGAATTTTTTCTTTTGAAAAATGTTTGATAGGTTGATATCAACCCTAATGAATAAATCCTATTATTGTGTGTAATTTAATATAAAATATTTTATTTTATATTTAAAATTTAATTAATTAATTTTTTTAAATATTAAAAATGAGCCATAAAAATATAGTATAAATTTTAATTTTTTTTAATAAATGTATTATTTTATAAAATACAAGTAATTGAAGTACGTTTCTATAAATTTACTATATTTTATACTTATTTCAATTGATATAATATATTAACTCGTGAAAGAATGTTTGTAATATTAGAACTTTGGCCAAAACATATATCTGATAAAGATGATTAATAATATGTATTATTTTTATTGATTTGTAATTTTAAAGTTCTAATTTGCATTTTAACTATGTCTTAAGAAAATGAGAATATTGGCTTATAATGGTACATGTATTTAATTTTGATATATGCAATATATAACACTCAATATTTAACTAAATTTATTATTCATAAAGTTTAATATAAAGAAAAATCATAGAACATAAAAAATAAATTATAAACTTGGCATAATCATTCAAACTCTTTTCATTATTTGTTGATTTTTTTTCAAATAATATTTTTTATAAAACAAAATAAAATAATAAAAACAATAAAAAAAAGAAAGAAAGAAACCTAAAGGCCATGCCTCTGGATAGTGTGTAACTGAATTAAGAATTGTGGCTCGAGAAAGAAATCCAAAGGCCACGCCTCTGGACAGTGTAATTGAATTAAGAGGTGTGGCCTCTTAATTTTTCAAAAAAAAAAAATAGAAAAACAAAAAAGATAGTTAAAGGTGTGGCTGAAAGTCACGCCTTACCATAATTTTGCAATCCATCGAGCATAGCGATAGTTTTGTAAACATTGTTTTTTCTTGCAATATTTTTATAAATTAGCTGGTATAATGGCAACAAATTAAAAGGATACCGAATGGAATCACGAGAGTTTGGTTAATCCAAACAACATCAATGAAGGTATAAAATGCCATAAAGTGACAAAAGGAGAGATATCGAAGCATAAACAACATCTTGTAGGGGATATAGAAACGCCACAGCGTGAAAGAAAGCATCGAAATGTGTTGAGCAAGAAATGCAAGGACACATGGAAAAAGAGCAAAAGTTGAAGAACACAATTGATAAAATACCTCATTTTGATGACATTGCTGACCAAGAATTGGAAGAACAAGATGAAGATGATGTGGAGGTGCAATCAACCGCAAAGAAGCCAATAAGTTCACTTTCTAGTCATGGATAGAATCGATTGATTGGTTTTTCACAAAAGATGCCAATGAAGTAGTCAAGGAGAGAAAGAAAGGTGAAAGTACTTCTCAATTCAATGAAATAAAAAAGAAATTGAGGGATAATGTAGTCCAAAAATTTGCTAGGTGGACGTACGATGCCGGTACATCATTCAATGCGGTTAATTATGATAATTTTGCGCCTATGATTGAAGTAATTGGGCAATATGACGCGGGAATGAGACCTCCAACTTATCATAAGGTAAGAGTTACTTCTTTGAAGAAAGAGATGGAGCACACAAAGAGTATTTTGAAAAAGCATGAGGAAGAGATGGCAAAATTTGGTTGCACTTTGATGGCAGATGATTGTAGAGATAGAAAAGGGAGATCTTTGATTAATTTCTTGGTGAACACTCCAAGAAAAAGTATGTTCATAAAATCTATGGATGCATCTAACTACTCACACACAAGTGAGAAGATGTTTAAGTTGTTAGATGATTTTGTGCAGCGTATTAGAGAGAAAAATGTGGTTTGGAATGTCACCGATAGCGCGAATTCAAATTTTCTAACTGGGGAAAAGTTGATGGAAAAATATAGACACTTGTATTGGTCTCCATGTGCTGCACCTTGCTTGGATTTGATGTGTGAAGATATATTTAAGATGCCTAATTTGAAGAAAACACTTGAAAAGACAATCACAATCAATGGCTACATTTATATTTACAATCGAACCCAGGTGTTGAACATGATGAGGGAATTCATGGGCCAAAAAGAAATGATTAGGCCTGCCAAGACTCACTTTGCAACTACTTTCTTGACATTGAGGAGCTTTCATAAGCAAAAATCAAATTTGAGAAAGATGTTCACTTCAGATGATTGGAACAAGAGCAAGTTTTCAAAGGAGCAAACAGGTAAAAATGTAGCCAAAATTGTGTTGATGACTGGATTTTGGAGGCATGTAACTTATGCTATGAAGCTAGTTGGCCCTCTAATTGAAGTTCTTCAATTGTTTGATGGAGAAAAAAAGCCTCTGATAGGATATATTTATGAGGCAATGGATAGTGCTAAAGAGAAGATTGCCCTTGCTTTTAGGAAGAATGAAGATAGGTATAGTGAAATTTTTCATATTATTGATCGAAGATGGAATTGTCAACTTCACCAACCATTGCATGCGGCTAGTTATTAATTGAACCCATACTTCTTTTATGATAATGAAAAGATTGAACAAGATGCCGACGTTATGTCAGGTTTATATGCTTGCATAGATAGATTGGTGAAGGATACTTCTAAGCAAGATGCTATTGCTCATGAGCTCATAATTTACAAGAAAGCTTAAGGGAATTTTTCCTTAGCCATGGCAAAGAGGCAAAGAAAGTTGCTAGCACTAGGTAATATGTGAATGCAAGAGGTTATAATTATATATATTCCATGCAACTTACCAACTTTATGTTTTTTTATGATTGCTAGTTGAATGGTGGGCTTCATTTGGATCTTCAACACCAAATCTACAAAAGCTTGCCATCAAAATTCTTAATCTTACTTGTAGCTCATCCGACTGTGAACGAAATTAGAGTGTGATTGAACATGTAAGTTGGAAATATTTCCTAAAATTATTCACTTATTATAACTTTTTTGTTAATAATTTATGGTGTATCACTTTTTTCATAGCTCCATTCCAAGAAAAGAAATCGATTGGCACAACGACGCTTGAATGATTTGGTTTCATCAAGTACAATCGGTCTTTGCTTCGTAGACATGACAAGTGTGACTCCATTGATCTAATCATCTTAGATTCTAATACAATGGATGATGAAAATGAATGGTTGGTGGGGAGGATGGATGAAGATAAAGATGATATTTGGGTGTTTGATGATGATGATTTGACATAGGGTGACATTGCAAATGCCACTAGAGTTAATGAAGATTTCTATACTTTTAGATCTCAAGCTTCTCAATCTAAAAGTGTTTTATTGAGAAGGTAAACTAAAGCTAAGCCTAAGGCAACTACTTCCAAGGGCAAGGATAAAATGCAAACAAAGGGAAAAGAAAATTTAACTTCATTGACATTGCGTATTATAGATGAAAAAGATGAGATGAATTTTGATGATACTGAAGAGAAAGAAGAAAATGATAATGAGGGTGGGTTATAAATCTTGTTCTAGTGGGGATGGATGTGGGGAAGAGTTGAGTAGGGAGGAAAAGTATGAAGATAATGATTAGATAGTAGAGTTGTTATTTGTTAACTTGGTATAAAATTTTAACTTGAACTTGCTTGTTTGAAATTGTTGAACAAGTTGAATTTTTTTTAATTATTAGTTTCTAGTGTTTCATGGTTTTTATGCTTTATAATTTATAGGCATTCTTGGTATATAATTATATCATAGAAAATGAAGATACTTTTCATATATTGTACTTTGTCGCAACAAAGTGCGCACTTCACGCTTCGTGCTTTGCTATAGCCCCAAAAGACCTTCGCTATAGTGTGCTATGCGCTCTTAACAACTGTGGTTATATGCCAGACAAGTTAAACTCAGTTTCTCTCAATTGTTTAAAATGATTTTCTTACATGACAGAAAATACGTGCATGTATTATTATTGCAAATGTGAAAATTCTTATGATCAATTTCTTGTAGTTTGCAATACGAGGTCATGCTTGGAGAATGTCAGTGGAAGTACCTAGAGTGGTAAAACCAAAAATATGCGCTAGGTCTTAGGAAGTAATTGAGTAGAGATCTAGCATAAGCTGTTGATAGGCTAATGGTTAACCTGATGAAATAGTGGGGAATATTTGTAGCATTCTCAGAGTAAATATAGGAAGTAAGCAGTAATGAATGCGATAATATTTGTCTCTAGATTTTACCTAGCTTCACTTAAGTTATGGTCCTTCACTTTTATAAGAA
>JACGDI010005757.1:1125918-1159008 GCA_014898725.1 Jacaranda copaia
CCCCCCTCCTCCCCACCCAAAAAAACAAAAAATAAAAATAAAAAATTCCAGTGGTCTTCCATTTTATTTGCCTGTTTAGATAAAGATAGAATGCATCATCAAATGATTTCTTTTTGGTTTTTTGCTCAAGGCCCAAAAGTTGCACCCAAAGCATAGTCCTGTTTCGACCTAATCTTTGTCATTCTTAGCCAAATAAAGGTGAACTTGGCCAAACCAACATCATCAAGATTCACTTAAACCTAACTAAAAGGAGAGAAGACTCAAAAACCATTTAGAGGCTAATTTCTATAGTTTGAGTTAGTCTACATCTAATTACTAAGGGACAGCCAACTTTTCCACTTTATTAAGTTGGCTATTAAATCATTTCTTTCCCAATTCCGGCCCTTAGCTATAATTAATTAATCATAGTACGGTATCTTTTTTATATTTATACGATATTATATGCAGTTGGCCCTTAGCTATATCTAGTTAATTATAGCACGATTTAGTCAGTATTATATGCAATAAATTTAAATATTTTTTATAATTTAATTGAGACAAAATAATAGAAGTATCCAATATTTGAAGATAATTTTAAATTTTATTGGTAGATTGCATAAAAATATAAGGAGGTGGGTGTATAAAATATTATTTCTTGCATTAAAAAAATTAATCAAGTTCTAACTTCTTTTCTGCATCAAATGATCGCACTGTTCAACTCAATGATGTGGGAGCACCACCGATGTGCGTGATCCCTATGCATGGCATCTCCTTTTCCTAAGATATTTTCTCGATTTTTCTGCCTCACCACATGGGAACGTAAATTAACCAAATTTGAGGGGTACTTATGACTTTTCAGCTTGTGAGGCTAAGTTTGTTCTGCCCAACTAGTCATGGGACCACATTGAAATTAGAAGATGAAAACGCAAAATTAACAAATTTTGGGGGGCATATTGTCATTCCGGATTTGAAAGGCCAATTCTGACAACAACTTAACGGCGTCTCAATTCTCAACTCTCAGCATTTCTTCTCAAGGCCGAGCTTGATGGAAATAACGATCGTTATGACGCCGCGTCTCTCCCAATACGTCGAGATATTTTCTTCGAAATTCGCCACGTGTCCCCCCATTTTGAGGCTCCGTATCTGTTTTGATTTGGGCATTTGGCCGAAAGCCCCAGAGCTCTCGCCTTTAGATTTTGTCCACGTCATCAAAACCGAACCCAGGTGGCTCTTTCCTAACCTACGTGTCATCCTCGGAGCCTGCAAATTGAACATGTCATCTTCCTACGTAGCGTTCGAAGAAAACTCCAACCTAAAATCGCTGTATTTTCCGAAAAGCAGAGAAGAAAAGAACCCGAGACAAAAAAAAGTACACACGAGAAAGCTTATCTAAATCTTAATCGAAACCCTAATTACGGTTTACTTCATCTTAGTGCTGCATTCTTGTGTGCGGGGTTGATTTATTTGGGTATTACCCTGTTTTTTCGGTTTACTTTTTGTCCATTTTTATAGGCGGAATTTGAACATTTTTCACTGTCGATTCGGCCTAAATTGATGAGCTCTGAAGGTAATTTTGCTCAGTAATGAAAGTCTTTTGTTCGATTTAAGTACAACAGTATCTTTTTTGCCCGTGTAGTTTTTGTTTCGTGTGTTCTGACTATTGCTTATAGTTAGGGGATTTTTCTCTTCTTTCTCGTGGATGTGCACGGCATGATTGATTGTGATGAACGTGCATGATTTATAGTGAATATTTTTGGGTTATTACTAGATTTTGTGATTGCTTAAAGAACAACTGTTTCTTAGGAGGTAAAGATTAGGGTTTGGAGTCTAAATAGTTTTACTGACTGATGCTCTGTTATGTTGTGAACAGGGTATGACTTGAGCACCAATACGGAATCGAGGGATCCTATATTGAACAGGCTCAAGGCGGTTTGATTCGAATTTTTTGGGGGTGAAAGTAAAGAGTTGTTAATCTAATTTTTCTTGCTCATTTTTATGTGTTACTCTGTTCATTGTTTGACAATTTTCCTGGTGGATTAGGATGGTTTATAACGTAGGATTTGGGTCCCTGAAGAAAGAAGCTACTACTATTAGCTATGCGATGTTTGTTTTCTTTGACAAAGGAGAGCTTTTGTGAGAAGAAGGATAATTTGTGCGCATTGCCTCATCAACACTGTTTTGGATCTGATTGGCAGGGAGTATTTCGATGAATATTGATGCTAACAGTGAGAAAGAGTCGCCAGACGAGGACAAGGGCACTGAAGATGGAGTTTTGGGAAAGAGGCATAGTTCGGATCAGGTCAGTGAGTTGAAGTTTGATTCAGCCAATCAAGTTGAAAAGCATGGAGCTACTAGTGCGTTGCAAGGTCAAGGCATTTTGCAAGTGCAGCAGCAGAGTCTGGGAACAGTGGTTTGTTGGGAGAGGTTTCTTCATGTGAGATCCATCCGGGTCTTGCTGGTGGAGAATGACAATTCTACACGCCATGTTGTCACTGCTCTTCTCCGGAACTGCAATTATGAAGGTAGGCAACTTTGATGAATGTCAAAAGAAAATGTCTTTTAAGGTTTCTCAGGGTAAGATTGTTAAAGGATTTTGGGTAAGATAGAAGCATGCTTGTAATATGTCTTAAGGTTTTTCAGGGTAAGATTGAAGCATGCTTGTAATAGAATCACCTGTAAGCTATCCACAATGTACACTAGTGGTCAATGAACCCCAAGTTTATTGGGCCACTCTAAATTAGTGGCTCAACTAACAATGCACGGATATTTCATCGGATTCTTCATTCGTGATTTTTTTTAATTAATAAGTTTTCATCTCTTGTTGTATCCATATGTACTGAATTACATGCAAGTAAGTTTATCACTATATTTCTTGGTATGTAATAATCAAATTATAATGTAAATACGTGGAAGTTCAGGAACTCTCTAGTATGAGAAAATGTGTGTCTGAACTTGGTTCAGCTTTCATATTTTTCAATAAATACACTAACTAAAATGCGTTTAGAGAAGTTAAGATATCTACTCACTGCTGAACCTCCGGCAGTGCCATATTTCATTGAAAGATCAAGTTGATATTATAGATCTTACATGAATATTATTCATCTTTTTGCATCATTTGGGAGTCCAGGAGCTTGCGAGGTGAAACTGAACAAAAGCCTCTTCTCATCTCTGTTCATTTTTAAACATAACTAATTTCAATGTTGTCTTCTTCTTCCATTCAAATAAAACCTCTGGATTGTGTGGACGTAGGGCTGTGATGCTGTATGATATGTGCATTAAGATCCAAATTTACAAAAACATTATCTTTTCTGCTATTATATTTGCCTTTACTTTTTGCCCATTAACTACATTTTCTGTTGATGTTTCCTGAAAGAGAGAGTCAATGTGAGACTGGTCAATGTGGAAGAAAAATTGGAAGACATCAAAGACATTACCCTATTATGTATCAGTGTTACTGATATGGTCTCGACCTGTTAAGTTGCTTTTTGGCACATACATCACAACTTGATATAAACGATCCAGTGCCAGCTACTGATACACATGCTGCCAAGTAGAAAGTTAATTATGATGGCGGACAACCTTTGTTATTCTAATGACTTCTGTTACAAGCAACCTTAAAACCTAACAATGGGTAGCATGCCTGTTGTCCCTGGATCTAAGTTTTAGTCAAATATAAGCCCCATAACAATTACAGGTCATTAATTTTCAACAGCAATTACCTTGTCATTTGGCTGTGTAGGTCTGGCTATACATCAGGAGGTTGTTTTCATCTGCAAAGGAAATTTCTCAATCACCTCAGCCTATCAACTGTGATTTGTAAGATTTTGTCCTGGGCCTATAAAGTAGACCACTCCATTGCTCATGGAAAAGCAATACTTTTAGAGCTTTGCTGTTTCAAAGAACTAGAAAAATTTTCTTTTACATTCAACCATCAAATGCATGCTCTTGTCCTAGTAACCCATATTAAATTTTTGAATCTTTCTCTCATTCGAGAAATTGATGCATGATGGTAGTAAGTACGCCTTTGAGAAGTTTATCATTAACCTTATCAAGAGTTTGAGAACTTCAACTTCTAACTTACCTAAAATGACAATGAACTGATGGGTCTCAGCTAATAAGTTAACCCTTATTTTGTTGGTTCTGCAATCATCTTTCTATAGTGCCTTGTTTCATCTATTCTTCCAGATTAAGCTGATAGACCTGTTTCATCTAGGATATTTATTTTTGCATTATTTGTGTTTATCATATTCAGTTTGATGTATCTAATTCCAATTGACTGGTCAATGCAGTACTGGAGGCAGCTAATGGACTGCAAGCATGGAAGATTTTAGAAGATCTAAGCAACCATATTGACATTGTGTTAACTGAGGTGGTAATGCCTTGTTTATCTGGAATAGGTTTGCTATGCAAGATTATGAGCCACAAAACTCGCAAGACTATTCCAGTGATTAGTGAGTATTATCCCCTCTTAACAGTTTTGATTGCCCCATAATTGGTGCTATTAACCCTGAAATTGTATTATTTTTATGTGCAGTGATGTCATCTCTTGATTCCATGGGTTTGGTCTTTAAGTGTCTCTCCAAAGGTGCAGTTGACTTCTTGGTTAAACCTATAAGGAAGAATGAGCTTAAGAACCTATGGCAGCATGTGTGGAGGAGATGCCACAGTGTGAGTCATCACAAGTTTCTGTGCACTATTATTGAACTTGGAACTTGCATGTGGTAAAAATGAGCAAACATGATTCTCAGGGCCATCCAAGTTGATTGAACTTGTGCAATTTGTTATTTTAGTTGGTGTTCACTGACTAAAACTATTATGCAGTATATTTTGGATTTCTTGTTTAGATATTTCTGTTCTCACTGAAAGCATCTGGCTGTTTTGAAATTTCTGGAACCAGTGAAAATATCTAGCATGGAAAACCAGGCATGTGAGCCAGTCTTGGTTATGGTTGTTTTCTTCTCTACTTTCTATTCCATTCATAATTTCCCTAACATATACTGATTAGTGGCAGAATGAATGGCAAAGGTAAGGGAAGCATTTGAAGACTGCAAAGAGCTATAATAAACCAAGGATCCAATGGGGGGACCTTTTATGTAAACTTATTTTCTCATTTTTTGATAATAAACGAATTTCTTGGCTCTTTTGGGTGGGCAATTTATCTTTTCACAGATCATTTTGCATTTTTTTTATATATATTCTTCAATATAAACTATGGTTATTATTAATCAAGTCTATTTTAGCTTTTAGTTTGCACTCATCTTTTCTTCTGATTTTCTGTGCTTTTCAGTCTAGTGGAAGTGGGAGTGAAAGTGGTACACAAACTCAAAAATCTGTGAAATCTAAAGGTAGTGAGAAATCAGGGAACAGTGCAAGTGGTGATGGGGAAAATGATATGAGCAATGGCTTAAATGTTGGAGATGGAAGTGATGATGGGAGTGGCGCACAGGTAGTACAGTTCTCCTTTTCGTTTCACCTAGATGGACTATACAATTTGTTTGCCTTTACCTGCTAGGTGATTTTGGTTGTTATGCTGAACCAGCAAATTGTGTGGAAGTTGCAACCTTTATAGTCTCAGTGTCAGTTTTATGAAGTTCTTTTTTTACCCTAATGCATTTAGAACTCCTTGACTTCTTTTATCAGTTCCCCCTGTAAAGTTTTAGTGGGAGTAATTGCAGCAAGTTATTTTACCAATATATGCAAGGTTGATTGTATTCATTTATCTTGGCACATAAATAACATGTGCAAAGAAGCCATAAAATGTAAAGAAGTTGGTTATCACCTATTGCAAATGAGGCTTCAGAATTTGTCGAAAGAGAAGAAAATTACATCGGCTAGCAATATGTGACTTATGTTCTTTGAATGTGAAGAGGACAGATGACATCAGGTGACACGGTATTTGAATTTGTCTGTCTTAAGTTAGTTTTGTTGGAGATAATGAGGTACGAGTGTAATGACATGTCGCATTGTTTCATGTCTTCTCCCTAAGCCCACTAATAATGTAGGAAAGTTCTATTTGGTCATTATTTGTCTCTTTGGGTGAGGAAAAGAACATATTATATATGATTATGTTTCTGACCTAAACCAAGAAAGAGTATGGTGCTTGTGTAGCTGTGGTGCGGCACTTGAATTCAAAGCTATGATCTGTTCCAATTGGATCTTATCCCTTCAAATGCCTATTTCAAATGGTCATCATTTCTCTTTGGGCGAAATGTATCTTTGCAAAAATTTCGCAATGGAGAATGAAGGCATTTCATACTATCATTAGAGCTTCAAACAAGTTAAGCTTGAATTGAGCCTCTAAAAATTTGTAGGCATCACTCAAGCTGATTTTAAAACTTGAACTGTAAGCTCTTCGAGCTGCTCAGGTTTGATTAACTACTGTCAAAATCATGCTTGAGCTTGATTAAACTAGTGTCAAACTCAAGCTCAGCCATTTAGTTAGGCTTATGGGGCTTATTCAAAGTTGAGCTTGCTTGCGAAAAAAGAAATGGTTTTGATATATGAATTAACTTGAATATGTCTTTTAAGTTCTTAATGTCATGTTATTATTATACTATCACTGTTTTAATGATCATCATTAATAAAGTGATCAAGTACAATCATAACTAGGTAAATTATGATTTAAGTTTTTGTTAAAATATAGTATCATTGTTACATAGAGCTATCATAATTGCCCAAAATTTGATATTTAAATAAAATTAAGGCTTGTATGATTATTCTTGTTACAAGAATAATTATAATGTTATTGCTACCAGTATTTTTAATAATCACAATATAAGTAATTAAAATATAAAATATAACGTAAAAAAGCTTGCAAGTTTCAAACAATTATGCTTGACCTCAGCTTTAAAAGACTTGATCTCAAGTGGGGCCTCGCTTTATTCTTCTTACCAAACACATAAACTGGTTTTCAATTTTAAATTGGTATATGCTATTGCATTAATACTGCTTGCAGGACTGTTCAATGTAGACGGACAATGAAATGGCCTGCTATTTATAGTTTGAGGTTGGGATGTGCAATGTTCTAGCTTCATTGTTGTTTAACAATGAAGGATGGGTTTCTAATTGGGTAAAAGTGCAAACCGATAGCTGCAAAATCCTTCTTTTTTTCAATTGAACTGCTACTTTTGTGATATTCACTTGTCATGCTTTCCAATGTCCTTCACTCCCACTTCTTGCAATACCAATTTATTATTGATTGCATTTACCTTTCTTTAGGAGTATATTACGTAGTATTCTTCGATGAATACTGCTAGCACCAAAAGTCAGATGCTATTTTGAGTTAAAGATAAAAGGTTTTAGTGTAGGATCTTCTTCCAACGACTAAGAATGACGTCCAATTTAAATGCTAAAGACATGCATATATAAGTTTTGGGATAGACCTGAAATGCCTAGAAAAAATTGATAAATTTGAGTGCTCAAGCACAACAGCATGTGTTTCAGGAATTTGTCAATTTCTACAGAACAGTTAATATTATTTTGGCTAGAAGCATGTGTTAAAAAGTGTCTTAAGATGGGTGCAAACAGGCTATGTCATGATTTAAAATTTTGATGGTGCAAGAATTTGCTACTCTTCATCTTAGAAAATTGTACAAGAACTACGTCAATCTCCTTATATACACATTATCATATATATGAATGTAAAGAATTGCTTTCTGTTTTGGCTTGAACATATTTGAGTGTTTTCTCATAGGCGGTTAAAGATTTTATTGAATGTTGATCTATGTATTTTGAACTTACTCCAGCTTCCAAATGTATTGCATGGTAGTATTTTTTAAGATCGAAGGAGAGACACATGTTCAATAATCTTCAATTTTCTATCTTATAATTTGTGGAAACACTTTCACAAGGGGGAAGTTCTGAAGTTTTTGTTATAACTCTTCTATTTTACAGAGCTCCTGGACAAAACAAGCTGTTGAAGTTGACAGCTCTCAGGCTTTATCTCCAATGGATCAAGCAGCTGAGTGTGCAGACAGTACGTGTGCCCAAGTCATTCGCTCAAATGCCGAGCAGTCTGACATCAAAAAGGTGCAAATTAGTGTAGCAATGGAAGGCCATGGACATAAACAGCCTGGTATTAAATGGATCACTTATATTTGTGGCTCTGTTCAGGGTTTTTATTTTTCCGATCTAAAAATACACATTTGATTTGTAGACACTGTTGAAAGGAGCAATGATTTGGAGACAGTTGTGCATAGAAATGTGGAACCTAAATCTGAAAATCCTGCGGAAGGACAACCCAATCCAACTGGTAGAGAATCTGAGTCCACTAGAGATGTGGCAAACAAATTGGACATTGATAATGCAACTGATGATTCTAAGGAGCCAAACCTGGAGCTTAGCTTAAAGAGACTTAGAGGAGTTCAGGACACAGGGAGATCTGTTCAAGATGATCGTTATGTGTTACGCCGTTCTGAGCAATCTGCCTTCTCAAGGTCTTAAAAAAAGAAAAAGGATAGCAGATATCTTTCTTGTTCATGTTGTAATATATTATTCCATTATTATGGTTGATATTTGAAGTAGCAATTTTATTTGTTTTATTACGCAGGTATAACATGTCCACGAATATTTTCAAGGCTCCAAATGGACTCACAGGCAGCAGTTCCATACTTGACTATAGTATCGAAGTCGCAAAGAGAGAGTCAGTTGGCGATATACAAGTGCATTCAATTGACCATGTTGTCTATCAAAGTTCAAATGGAGTTAGCAATAACATAGATATGGGCTCTACCACTAATAAGGTTCCCAAAGATAAGTCTGAGGCAACATCAGCAATTAATGGTTTACGCCCTTCTGTTTTCAGACCTGTGAAAAATGAGCTTAGATACAATCAACAGTCAGTCAGTCTCCTGCCTAATGGTGTGCAATTGACAGACTTATGCCCAGTAAGAGGCTCACGCCAGAAAATCCAATTTCAGCACCCTCATCACCAAAATCATCATCACCGTCGTCATTTTGACGACATGGAAAATCAGCCATCCTTCAACCATGATGAGTCGTCCTTAAAGAAGCTGGCTGTAGATGCTCCACATTGTGGATCAACAAATGTTTTAAGTGGACCAATGGACGGTAACCCCAGGAATTATAGTTTGAATAGAAGTGCCTCAGGGAGTAATCATGGAAGTAATGGACAGAATGGTAGCAGCACTGCCATTAACACTGTAGGGAATAATGCAGAAAGTGATGTTGGTCAAGCTGGGAAAAGTGGAAGCGGAGATGCTAGCGGCAGTGGTAGTGGAAATAGAGTGGATGAAAACAAACTTGCACAGCGGGAAGCGGCCTTGATCAAGTTCCGTCAGAAGAGGAAGGAAAGATGCTTTAAGAAAAAGGTAGTAAATTTGATTGTCGCGAATCATTGTTGTTTCCAATTCCATGACTTGGCTGTGACTTCTCTTTTCATGCTGGAATACGCTTTCTTTTTGACATGAAATGAAAATTAGAATATTTCCCTAAAATGAAGTATCAAGATATGTGGCAAGGTAGTTGGCATCTAGGTGTCTCATATATGTCCATTTTATATAGACTAATCACATTAAACGCTATCATCTCTTTCATATTTTCCCAATCCTTCATAATGCATTGTAGATTGTGGAACCTTTCTTAGTTGCCTGCTAAATAAGATTGGTATTGCAGGGGTAGTGTACGGGTAACCCCTCCCATGTTTTTGAGATTCAGATTTTTTTTTTCTCTTAGCTAATTCATGTTCTCTTAGCTCTTTTCTCTGATGTGCGAACACGTTCTTCTGGAATTAGACTAATATCTTGCTACAATTTCTATTTTGGAAGTCCCTATGGAAAAATCTGTTTGGTTAGTAATATGGTAGGAAGGGGTTTCAATCCTTGTATTGCTATTACGATTGTCAGTTTACTGAAATGTTGTGAACGTATGTTGGGGAAGGAGGATTGGAAAAGCTAGCTGGGATAGCCCATTTTTGTAAATGGGCAAAAAGAGGTATTAGGTACTAGGTAAACATCTAGTGAGTACTTAAACATCCCCAAGCTTATATACAGGTAGCGTTAGGCTTTTATGATTCCTTTTAAGTTTTGGATGAAAGTGAAGGACTTGGGCAGACTGGTAGTTTCAAAGGAAGTACACATAGCTGTGTGTCACCATTTAGCACAATTGACAAGCAGCACTTGCTTTTACAGTAGTTCAAAAGTGAAATAAGAACAAAATGTCTTTTCTTGCTTATGATTGGAAACAATTTCACACGAATTCTTTCTTGCTTAGACTTTGTTTTTCCACAGATGTCTTCTTACAAGTGTGTGTTGGGTGGTGCTCAGGTACGGTATCAGAACAGAAAGAAATTGGCAGAACAGAGGCCCCGTGTTCGAGGACAATTTGTAAAGCAAACAGGTGGGACTGATAGTTCAAGCAGAACAGGAGATGAATAGTGCTAAATGCCCTATATCTAATCTTTTCTTTGGGAGATAGGAACTGCTAATGCAGGAGTAGGGTTCGACAAAGTGTTTTGTGATTTATTTCATGAATGTTATAGTTTCTTTTTTCATTGAGTGCCAGCGTATTGACGCACAGTTATATAACACGAAACCATTCTCATCTTACTTAGGTGTGTGAAGAGTTTCCTTCTGCAGTTAAAACTGTTCAATGTGACCTTTTTGTGATTGATACATGTTTTATATAGGCTTTATTGTAACAACTTTCTGTAAATGTTATGAGTTCTTCCTTTCCCCTTGAAAGCTTTAGTTGTCTCTTTTTAAAAATAAATAAATAAACAATACACGATTGCAAAAAATTTGTTAAGAGTTTAAAACTAGAATTTTGTGTACATAAATGTGAGGATAATGTCATTTTATTAATTGATTGCTTGACAATTTTTTCTTAATTAAAGCTTTAGTTGCATGGGATCGTTGAGTGATGCTTGCATTTTTATATGGGTTTTCTTTTATTTAAATTTCATGAGCTCTGTGCTCTCCAATAAGCTTCATTCTACTCAAAAGATGTAGTTTTTTTTCTTTTTTTCTTTTTTAAATGATACATGCATTAAGGATTTGGTAGAATTTGAGCTTTGAATCTTACATATATTAGTATGAAAGCGACTCAATAAATTATTTGTAAACAAAACTTTAGCTTGATGAGAATATAGCATTCAGGCCAAATTCGAACTCTAAATGGGCGCACGGTGCACCATGCGGAAAAAGAAACGGATCTCAGATAGATTTATCAGAATAATAGGCCCTTGAGATCGTACATCCTAAGCCATTTTCATAAGTTTAGAAATATCACAATAACCTCTTAAATATAATTAATTATTAACCACCGTACTGGGTTTAACCTATTATAAATTTGAAACATATTAATTACTCAGTAATTGTTCAGTTGATGATAGCAGAATTTTAAGTCTAATAAACCTTAAATACCCATATGCGTGCATAAAAAAATTAAGGAAAAAATCATCAAACCAGCAAATATAAACAGAACTGTGTATTCAAAAAGAAAATGTATAACAATTCTGTACGCAGTTGAAGAGAGTTTTAGATTTTTACCTCAATTATTTCTTTGAGAAAAATGAATTGCTTCATGCCACTCAATGCAGACTGTCAAAAGTACAGGAGAAATAATGCAAAGAATTTGAAGACATTCTTAAATTCCGTACTGAGAAGAGGAAAAAAGAAAAAACCTTGGCGACATAGACATTATTTCAACGTTCTTCTTTCTAATAATATATATATTTATATGGGAAAAAAAATGGAAAAAACTGACTGACAAAAAATAAATCCCTCACCTTTTCTCCAAACAATTAATGACGGTATTAAGTGCCGGAAAATTACGAACTCCATTGGAGGACATTTTTGCAGTCTTCGCCACGGCGGCGGCGGCACAAAACGGTGGCGGAACACCTCGGTGCGGCTGAGACGGTGATGTTTTGTCGGCTGCGCGCATGCATGCATAATGAGATCTATGGCTTATGAATGTTTCAAACGTGGTTTTGAGAGGGGTGGGCGGGGGGAATGTGTTTAATTTGAGGCACATGTTTAATGTGATCGATTAAAGAGGAGAGAAAATATCTACAGTCTGTTGAGATTTGGTTCCTCCTGTGGGACCCACTGTTAAAAAAAATAAAAAACCAGATATTATTTCTGAAGAGAAAAACTCTCGGCGTCTAAGTCCAAAGTATAGGCCCAACACATTATAAATTGGGCTTGGACTTTATTGCGTCCAAAAATTGGCTAGAATAGGTAATTAAATATAATGGGCTAGTGGTTAAAAATGAAATCAACATTGGAGGGTACCTAGTGGCTAGTGCTTGTCGAATTTTTTGTTTTTTGTTTTTTTTTTTAATTTTTTGAAACAATTATTACTTTAATTGCAGCAACCTTAAGTAATATTTATCAATTTATCGAGTGATATTATTTTCATATATATATATATAATATTTAAAATTTAAACTTAAAAAACTCCACATTCTTGTTTGAAGTAGGCAATTTTATTAATCATATTATCTTTTAATAATTTTACATCACTACATTCTAAATATTAATGCTTGTCACGTTAATTAAAATCTATCCAAATAAGAAAAACATATAAATAAAACATTATTATAAATTGCCCAAATCTATGTCGATTCAAGAATTTTGTACATTTTAAACTTATGATGAATATTACTTTCAACTTTGAAAAAAAATATTTTATTTACTTAAACCATAATGTACCTGGCTTTTTAAGGTAGATACTCCATCCTTCACGTAATTAATAGAAAATATAAAAATATGGATTTATTAACTCCACTTGCAAAATTGAACCTATACAATTTAGAAGACTAAATAACAATAGATCTCCCAAAAAATTAATAGGTTACATAAACATTTTTATTCCTCTTAAGTTTGATGAGTTTGTGAAAATTAAAAAATAAAATTAATATTTATTATTTTCTCAGGATGGGGGAGTTAACAACCTTTATTTCCAAAGGCCATTTCCATTTTCACCTTTGTTTTCTAAAAGTTGGAAAGTTAGTTATAAAATGAAAATAGAAATTGAAATGTATTTGGATGAAATGTTAAAAAGTAATAATTAGATAGGTTACATGATTGAAAAGTAAGTTAATTTATATTTTTTATATTTAAAAAGATTTATTTTTTAAAAATATATATTTCGTTAATTTAAAAATAATAATGATTATTTATGTCAAATCAAAATTGAATTTGATTGATATATAATAGAATGATGGGGTTGATTTAGAAAGGATTTTGAAGAGAAAATATGTATATTTTTTGGTAAAAATTATGAAAATGTTATCATTTTTATTTTTTATTCTCGAACAATAATGAAAATGGCCCAGAAAAATGAAGCCACATGACCGTTAGCACGTGAGTTGTCTAGTTCCAACATTCAACCACCGTTCTTTGTGGGTAAAAAGCGACTTATGAGCTATGGGCTATGACCACCACTCAGTCTTATCCTCCCCTCAACTGCCAATCAATTTGTTGACCCCACTCTGCCATACTTGATAGTATTGTTAATAGGATCTCATGAGTTGGATCCAAATTCGATTAAGTCCAAATATCATTGAAATTCAATTACTATTGGTTTAAATTCAATTTTAAGATATATATTGATGAGTATTAGATTTATTTAAGAGAGCTTCACATTTGTTTAAAAAAAAATTGTAGTGAAAAGTTCTTTTCATTAAAAAAAATTAGTAATTTTTGCCCACATAACATATTTTTTGAATAAGACTTATTATTTGTATATGTTATTATATTCATTATATTAAAAATTGATATACATTTAAATTATATTTATCATTTGCATAATTATGATTGATTTTATAGACTATTGCCAAGTTAAAGAATAAAAATTCAAAAGCCATTCAAATACTAAGCTTACTTAGTGATAGGGGAAGTTTTTTACTATATAGTAGTTTTTTGAATATGTACACTTTATTGAATGTATAGAATAAGTAAAAGGATAATTTTGGTATATTTAAAATTTAGTATCATAATTTATATTTTAAACAAAAAAGAAACTTTTTATTTTAATAATAGTATAGAAAATTTTCAATAATTATAAAAGTTGTTCATAAATCGTCAGGCAATTACGAAACTTATATGATGATAAAAAATAAGAAATAAGAAAACATGGAAAATCAATGTTATATTTGTTTTATTATTGATTTTTCATTGTCCTCGTTCTAATAATGAGCAGCGCCATGAAAAACAAAATTCATTATTATCCAATTAAAATTGCAAAAATTATTGCTGGGACAAAATGAGAATACCTTTGTCATACGATACATATACTTTTTGATTGATTTTTATATTTATTGCTTATTATGATGATGATGATGATGATGATGATGATGATGTAAATGAATTTATGTTATAAAGTGCGCGATCAAATTATATATTTTTTTTAAAAAAAATAAAAAGACCCTAACTTATTTTAAAAATTTTAATAAGCTTTTTCATTTTTAATTATTTTAATTACAAAATTGACATTATTAACATCTTATAAGCTCTAAGGTTTTATTTTATTCAAATATTTCAATAACTTATTCTAAAAATAAAATCTATCTTATAAACTCTAAAAGCATCTTATAAGATGTAGAAACTTATAAAATATTTAAAATAAATTTCACCAAACACCCTCCAAGTATATTATTATAAAATTTTGAATAATAACATCAATATGTGACCTTATATTTCTCCGTCTTCTTTCTTTGTCTTATTATATCCACAAATCAAATTTTTTTAAAAAACTTTTCATTAAAGTAAAAAAAAAAATTCTTTAATATTATTATATTATTATTTAATAATTAAAATTCACTTAAATAAATAAACAAGTAAGATAAGATTTGATCATATATAATATTATTTTTTAATTAATTAAATAACATCATTCTCGTATTGTATTTATAACTTCATGAATTCAATTTAAAATAAATTGATGCGACGTACTTTCATCACCTATTTATTCATTTATTTTACTTTGTTAGTGGCCAGTTAGTTTGGCGAATAGCTCTTATAAGGTCACAATCATGATTTGATTCTCATTTTGGCCAATCTCAATTATATAAATTTTCATTAAATATAGCTGAGGGTGTCAATAATTATTTATTTCAATTTTAATGAGAAAATATAAAAAATTCATCATTTATCTTTTTGTTGTCAAAGTTGGTTCACAAATGTCAGCCTAAGAAAAAGATCTAAACAAAAAAATTAGTAAGAATTTCACGTCGCTAAGGAGTCAAAGCCAAAGGAGATAATTTATAAAAGAAAAGAAAAAGAAAAAGAAAAGCTAATGGAGATACCAGGTAGTTAGTTGGCACGAACTCTCACCCACCTCCCATCACCTGTTCTGTGTTGTCCCATTAATGCGCAGCTTTTTCTCCGCGTTTTATTTTTATTTTTTTGCCCCTTTACTAACAAGAAAGCAGCAACCTGAGGCCCGGCAGCGTAAAAATATGCTTTGTGTCCTTCTATGACCACTTCATCCAGTGTATTCCAAGTGTTACATATCTTTAAGGGTAAATTACACAGAACTGGATGACATTGGGAAAAGTTCTTCCTTTTTTTCCACTAAGGTTAAGAAAAAAGGGAGAAGGGCTGTGAGAAATTTTCACTTGAGAGTGTGAAAGAGAGTATGTATAGTTTCCCTGTCGGGGCTTTGGCTTGTTTGGCCTTTTGTGTTTGTGTTCGTGTTGTTTGCAGAATACACGTCATGGGCATGGGCTCTGTTTTTATGTTCTTTTGTTTCTTTCTCATTTTAGCATAATCTTTTGTGTGGCTAAGTTTTGTGTTTAGCTTTACCATGGGTTTTAACCCCTAAAAAGGAGAGAAGAGAAGGGGGAAAGTTTTTGTTTTGAAACTTACTTAATATGTTCTTGATTTGTTTGAAATCTGAATTGTCCATGCAGGTCAGGTTGAATGCATTGAAATGAAAATGAATGCAGATTGGCTCTTAATATTTTCTTGTAAGTCCCTTCTTCAAATCTCTTGCTTTTATATAGCTTGTGCTGGAGAAATTTTGGTGTTATGCATGTAAAAATCTGAGGGTGATTTTTCTGTCTGGATTTATTAGATCCTTGGAAAAATTGTGTTGCATATATGTGTTTCACTGCGCTAATTCTTTTTTTCATTTAGTTGGATGGATGGCGGATGATACTACTTTACCCATGAATGATGGATCCAGATTCTTGTTGGTTTTCTGGGCTGGTCCCTTAAATTTGTTTCATCACTGGTCCCTTAAATTTGTTTCATCACATATTTGTAATCCATCACTGTAATGTTTCACTACCACCATGAAAGCCATCACACCTTTTCTTTTCTTTTTTCCTTTTTTTTTTTGGGGTGTGTGTTCTTTCCAGTGTTCATAAATGGAGCATGGCCTGAGGTGAGGGACTAAGAAAGAAAAGTTGGAAGAAGAGGGTCGAACTAGGAAGTACTGCTCATGCTCAAGCTAGAGAAGCTGTAGGAGTGGATTTCTCTTCTGCAAACTATACCTCCCTTACCTGAATGCTTACCTTCTCTATGATTACAGATTGGCCGACTTCTACTCCGAAAAGTGGCTGTCTCTGTGGAATAGAGATGATTTTAGGAGATCTCGAGTATGATAGGTTAGCAAAGATAAAGTCTTTATGGCTAGGTTCACTCGTCTAACCAGGATGACAAACCAGCTGACCAATTCGCCCTTCATTACTCTCTTTCTCAAGCCCTTGCCATTAGTTAGCTTGCATTTAGAGCTTTCAAAGTCAAGGTGCCTTTCCCTTCAATTGGAATAGAAACTATTAAAGAAAAGACGAGATGATAGTGGCATTCGTCTGGGATAGTACAAATTACTCAAATGAGTTGATCATTAACAGAAATTTATCGAAGGGGGTTGGGAAGGGGTGTTTTCTTTTAAATAAGGACCTAAACTCAAAGCAAAATAAAGTCAAGATTTGATAAAGATGTTTGGCTTTGCCCTTAGGTAAGGTGACAACTCTATATCATTAAACTTCAAAATTTTCGATCCTCTATTACGTAACAATTTGTTATGTTTTTCATACCCTTGGAAATAAGCCCTTCTCCAACACCAAAGCATGGTTTATGCTATTGAATCGCTTAGCTACAAATTGAAAAAAAATTTGTAGGGAGTTTTCTTGTTGCCGTGTTAGTAGCAATTTGATTATTATTGTGCATCATCTCTATGAATTTGTGGCTAAAGAGTGTTGGGGCATACTTGCCAGTCGAGTATTTCAAGAAACAGATAGTATTGTGCGTCATCTCTATGAATAATGTGGCTAAAGAGTGTTGGGGCAACCTTGCCAGTTGAGTATTTCAAGAAACAGATAGTCCTAGGGTACACTAAAAAGCTTACATGTGGTTCACATTATTTTGTTTTCAATCTTTATAAGACAAGAGGATTGAATGCTCGTACCATGTATACCATTTATTCCTTTGATATGTGTTCCTCACCTTGTCACTAAAGTATGATTCTCATTTTAAGATCTGATCTCAAAAGAGCTAAAGAGAGAGAGGTATGGAAGCTGCTATGAGTTGATAGCCACAAACTCTTGCTATTCTCTTTGCTATCCAAACTGCAAACTTCATATTTGCAATCAAAAGTTTAGATGAGATCAAATGTGTGAGAATCCAACTTATAATGTTATATTTTGCAGAAGAACTGCTAACAGTTATGATGGAAATTAAAGAGACAGAGAAAACTGTAATAGCCAAACCAGTTGCATGTAGACCCGCCTTATCCAATTTGAAATCCTTCCCAGAGCTTCTTGCTGGTGCAGTTAATGCTTCTTCACCTGCCGCTTTTTCTGAAACGGCTGTTGCAGTCATAAAACCAAGGACATTGCGGTTTAAGCCTGCGTGCAATAGTGAATTAGTTGGGGTAAAGGCTAAATTTTGATGATAGTCCCTGAATCTCCATTATTTGTATTGTTCTTATTGTTTCGCTATCTAATGATTCCAGGCTGAGGTATTTGGTTCTGCAGCTTGCCAGCCATCCAAAAAGGTTCCAGAATCTAATGTCACATCTAATGTGGTATACAAACCAATAGCTAGGCTTGTTTCAAAGACGACCGTTTCTCTCTTGGCAAATTTGGTTAGTTTCATATATGAAACAATGTCAGAATATAAAATGTTTTAATATGAAGAATTGCATAATTTCCTTTAGTTATAGATTCTCTCAGGAAAAAGAGTTCTGCCAAGTGTTGGCATTGATTCTGAAGTGGCTTTGTTATGCTCGCGTGATGGATGTTTTTGTATCGAAATCTGGATGTTAATACTTCAAATTTTCCAGGGGGGTCATGGCATTAGTCCTTCACGAGAAATTGCTGAGGTTGGCACTTCTCTTCAACCATCAACCCAAGCTAAGCTCCAAACTGACACGACATCAGATTTCAATCAGGATTTTCAGTCAGAACGGAAGGCAATACTAACAAATTCTGAAGATGACAACAAATCATTGTTACTCCCAAATAACGGGGATCGGCCCTTGTATGATGGGCACAACTGGAGGAAATATGGACAAAAATTGGTTAAAGGGAGTGAATATCCACGAAGTTACTATAAGTGCACTTACCCCAATTGTCTGGTGAAAAAGAAGGTAGAGAAACAGCCAGGTGGTCAGATTGCAGAGATTGTCTACAAGGGTGAGCACAATCACTCAAATCCTCAGCCTCCCAGTCACACCCTGCAGGATGAACATGCACAAAAACCTGCATATGATGCCACTCGAAATGAGGTGAAAAGTTCTTTGTGGATGAATCCTGAAGGCAGATCAGAGAATTGGAATAATATTGAATCATCTGCCCAATCAAACTTTGCTGGTTCTTGTCCGCCAATCAATGATCCCGTTATGGCTGCAGCATGCAATGCCAGTGTCTCAACTTCGAATAAGTCTCCGGGTCAGAGTGGGGAATGTGAGGAAGTAAGTGAATCTTTGGAGGCAGATGGTGATGGCTTCATAAGCAAAAGAATGTAAGAGTTTTCTTTTGCCCTGGAAATGGAAAAATGGGAATTTTCCTTACACAGATTGTAAGCTTGTTAATGAAGACAACTGGCCTTCTCAAGCTGTTGTTTATTGCTTGTAGGAGACGTGAGAACCGATTACCCAAAGCAAGCACAGTGGGGGAAGCCTCATCTGAGCCTCGAGTTGTTGTCCAGAATAATACTGATTCTGAGATAACAGGGGACGGATTTCGCTGGAGGAAGTATGGACAGAAAGTTGTGAAGGGAAATCCTTACCCAAGGTTAGCACTAACTAGTAACAATGTGACACTACGAACTCTCAACTAATACTTTTAAATAGAAGTACATAAAACTTCATTTTCCCAATCCTCATCAAAGTCCTGTGCTGGATCAAAATAGCACCATAATTTTGGGATAGAGGGAGCATTTATTAACAATTGATCAAATAAAATGCTATGCTCCAGTTCTTATCATAGTGGCTTTTACTTGTATTCCTCCTACTATGGTTTGAGTGGCCGTGCAGGAGTTACTACAGATGCACCAACCCCAAGTGCAATGTTAGGAAGTATGTTGAAAGAACGTCTGAAGATCCTGGCACTTTCATAACAACTTATGAGGGTAGACACAACCATGGCATGCCGATCAAAGGCACAAATTCAGAGGCCTGCAAGACAAAGTACTAAGAAGAAGTCATGAACCATTGAAAACGTATGACAACCGCACTACAAATGCTCCAACATTAGTCGGCTGTAATTCCAGGTCATATAAAATGGTTACATCTGAAGCTTGCAGTGATGCTGATCAAATTCTGTGAATCTTATGAGAATGCTTGAAGCTTACTTAAGAGGCAATATGCTTTCCTCTTCTTTTTTTTCCCCAAAAAAATGTCCATTGCTTAAAACTTTCAAGTGACGCATAACATTCAGAGTTGTCCTTGGAATTATGTGAGATATCCATCCTTACACATAATTCTGAGCTCTCTTTTTCTGGAGCTCTAGACAATGTGACTCAAGCTAAATTAAAGTTCTTGTATAAACTCTATGATCATGTCCTGCTTGAAACTAAGATCATTCTTATGCCTTTTAAAGGATGTCACCTTCCAATGTGCAGTTAAAAGTCTATAATGAGTTGTGTTGTCTAATGCAAGAAAACTCAGGCTTATGGTCCTTCTAGTTTTCATGTGCTGTTGCCTGTATTCAGACAGGATCCTCATGAGTTATAACACAGGGTGACTGAACTTTCTGACAGGATACTCATGAGGTATGATGCAGAACTGGGGCTTACTTTCCTTATTGCTATTTCTATTCTGACATGATACTCATGAGGTATGATGCAGAACTGGGGCTTACTTTCCTTATTGCTATTTCTATTGGACAGTATACCTATAGATGAAACCTAGTCCTAGAGCACATTGTATACCTATAAACATAGCAGCTGTAGCTTCAATTTGACTGATTTAATATTATGAAAAACAAAATTTTCAAGAAATCGAATGATGTTCACGCCTATCCTCGACATGAAAGCCCAATCTCAAGATATTGTTCTATCAATACGGATCTAATAAGAATTTTATCTTAAGAAGACACTGCAAAACATGGAGAGAAAATAATTTATAAATTAATTCAAACTTGGGATTCCTTCCAATCAGCATCAGATTTTTAGCCCAGAAATGCCCGTTAGTGGCATAGCTCAACTACTAGAAATCAGCCTCTCTTTCAAATATATTCTACTTTGCCTGGAGCTTGATTCTTGACTATTTCCATTGTAGTTCTTCAGATTTCGGACAAGACTAGTACACAGACAGTAATTTAGTGTAATTCGATAAAAAAAATTTTGCCCACAAAGTACGATAAAATCTATTGGTTCTTCAAGGCTAGTGGTTAGAAACTTGTGAAAGGCTTAAAACAATTGTTGGTCTCAGAAAATATTGCTTGATTTTTAAGGCAAGTTTTGACCTTTTCGATACGTTTTCCAAAATGAACTTTTGTCAGTCTGTGCAATATCTTGAGAAACTCTTATTAACCTTATTAATTCGTAAGGAAACAAATATTTGGTTTGATAATAAATTATCATGTTGGCAAATAAATCCATCATACTGAATCAGAGGAAAAAAAAAAAAAAGGATCGTAAATTTAGATTTCAAAATAATACTTAAAACATAAATAATAAATTTTTTTGGGTCAAAATTATGAAGCATATATTTTAAAATAATAGTTAAAGAATCAATGATAATTTTCTATTATCAAAATCATGAAATGTATATTTTTAAATATAATAATTCATTATTACACACGCAACCAATTTCTCATATATCCTAATACAAATTTTAGTTTTCCTACGCAACTTTCTTGGTTCATATTTTCTTGATAAATCATAAAAGGCATCAAATTCAGAATAAAAAAAATAAAAGACAAAAAAAAAATAAATAGAGAAGGAAACAAACGAAAAGGGAATAATAGACAGGCACACCGCTCGCACCACATAAGGGTGTCTATCTGCACTGCATTTATGCACTTCAAACTTCCATGCCTGGCACTAAGTCAGACAGTCAACTGCCACAATAATAAAATAATACTATATGTTTTTGTTAAAAAGAAAAAGACATTTTTGGCCATTTTCTGCCCTTTGATACATCTAGTAAGTGAAAAGAAAGGACAGGAGAAAATGAAAACTAATACTCCATTAAAATGAAGGGTGTTTTTTATATAATGTACCTCTATAATACAAAAACATTTCCTGTCAAGACAATAAAAAGTCCACTTGATCATAGTATAGTTGCTGCAACAGTGGGACATATCATTAAAACACCTGCAGACACGTTTAAACTGGGAGTTTTGAAAAGAGCATGTCAAAATTAAGGGTTTCTTGGATGACTTCCATGTGTCATCATCCAATCACATTTGACATTAAGAGGAAAGTTTGATGAATTTGAATTGGAAACATACACATCAAAAGCTCTTTTGGAATGATACTTGTGCATGCATAAATGTATCACCTATGTCGAGTACATAGGTCGCTAGGTCAAAAGTTATTTTTTGAAATAGATTGAAAACCTATGATTATATTAAATAATTTATTTTGATAATTATATTATAATTTCGTCAATTTAAACTTTTTATTTTAATCGAACAATATATCCGTAAAATGATCTTTTATTTATCTCATTTTTTATAATTTTTTTGGTCTCATCATGTTCTGAATCAGATTCAACTAAAAGTAAAGATTTTTTTGTTGGTAGAAGAATATGGGCCAATCAAGCTATCGATTATTAAACGTTAAATTTTACAAATAATGTAATTTTCTGTAATAATTATTTTTTTATTGTATTGGATATTAATAAAGCGAAACACTCGATGGGTTTAGAATTTTAAATAAAGGATCTAAGAATTTGAACCTCCAATGTTTTTAACTTTCTTCCATGCTTTACTTTTTACCCTTTTCTACTAGTACAAAAATCTATATGCTAAAATCAAAATGCCAAAATAATGAGAATAGAAGACAAGTTGGAGACAAATTAGAACAAGTCACCCCCACATAAATCATTGTAAATAAGCCATAAAAAATTATTTTGTATTTTTTTCAAAATTCTAATTACTGTGCACTATGAATGGCTTTTCCCCTCCATCATTTCGTAAGCCCATCAGTGCGCGGTATTAACACACACTGATTACTTATCCCCCCGAAAAAAAAAAAGATGATACTAACACACAATATTGATTAATATTATTACCTCTCTTCCCTTGGTTTCTGTAGCAGTGTTGTTGCCACTCTCATCTTTAACATCACACGCCGACTGCAGCCCTAAGCCAGAGCAAAAGCCTCTGTGTGTGTGTGTGTGAGAGAGAGAGAGAGAGCAAATGGGATGGTTCCCATGCTCAGGACAATCAAAGCAGGCATCAAAAAAGATGAGGAAGAAGATGAGGGAGAAGAATGAGTCACTTGATCCAATCGAACCCACTTCAGGTATGGCTTTCATTATTTGCTCTAGTTAATTTCTTTGTATTGTAAAAATATATTCTCTTTTCCTTTGAAACTAAGGGTTTGCTTTGAAGTCTGTCAAGTTTACAGAGGTTTGATGATTATGCGGGTTTTCAGCTTCTTTCTCTATAGTTATACTCTTGCTAATATGGAAAAAAAAAACAATCTTTTTGATGGGATTTTGGAATTTTATCACATTTTTTTTTCTTGATAGACATACATGGCTGGAGTTTGATTCTTCATGGGTCTTTGAACTTTTTATTTGTGCCATGATATATTAGTAGTTAAAACCTTGTGCAACCGATTACAGTTTTGGCTATTAGTATCCTTTTTCTTGTGTTTTCCCCTCTCTTTTTTGTGGGAATTTGAGGTTTCTTCGAAATTTTACTGCCTATTGACTTTCTTTTGATTCAATCAAACTTGACTTTTTACAAGCGATGAAATTTTTGTAGTAGTTTTTGGGGAGAGCTTAGGGTTTGAAATTTGAATATCTATATGGATCTCAAGATGGATAGTATATCCTCTTGTCTTTTAAGGCAGTAACTCACTGACTTTGTTTGCAATTGATTATGAAAACAATTTCTTAATGCACATGATAGAACAATTATTAAAAAGAAAGAAAGAGGTGATACATACAAGAGTAATTTCTTCTTGGTCTATGATCATCTATACATATTTGTTTGATGGAATCTGTCTAAGTGGAGAACACTATCTTATTTGCACTTGAGTTTCTTTTCATACAACTCCTAGTAAATATCATCTCCAGAACCCAAGGTGCCCTGTTGAATTCTGCTAGCTGGATACGGTGGCAAAAAGTTCTTATTTTGTTGACCTGGACAGCATATTCCGATTATCTCATGACTTCATGCTCGGCTTAAAACACTTATTAAAATACTATTTCACATGTGGCTACTTCTTTCTTCAATATCCACTTGAGAAAAATATTTTGGCATTTGTCAGGTTGAACTTAGAAACTGTATTGGGCAAGAAATATCAAAGTGAAATGAAGTCTTGCAGAAGAAAGATATCTATAGGTCTGATGATGCAGCTACTCTGCTCCTTCACAGAATCCATCCGAAAAAAACTAAAAAATGTATATAATTAGGAGAATGAAACCACAAAAATGTTTGTAGAAGATGAAATGGGTCCACAATTGATGTGTCAATGACATGAAATTGACAGTTCACATGGATCTCCGTAATATATGCAAAGTCAGTTGATAGATCCTATAACATTGTTTGATATTTCACGAATATTAATGGTTTGTCTTAGTTACCTAAACTTGACATGATCATGAGGTCAAGAAGCTTCTCTTTTAGCAGCGAGCATTAATTGCTTGATTAGTATTTAGGGTTAATTACATTAAACCCCCCAACCTATGGCCCTCGTTGCACATTGCCCCATAACTGTTGTCGATGTGCAATTTCACCCCCAAAACTAATTAAAATGTGCAATTTTATCCCCTGAACTAATGAAAATGTTTGCCAACATCATATTTTACACTATTCCGATGGAATCTAACAAGAATATTCCGTTGCTTTGAGCCCACATGTTCAATGCTCGTTGGTTATATTCCACCAGAACAGTGCTAATGTAGTATTGGCGAACATTTTCATTAGTTAATAGGGTGAAATTGCATATCAACAATGGTTGGGGGGCAATGTGCAATGAGGGCCATAGGTTGGGGGGTTTAATGCAATTATCCCTAGTATTTAGTTGAAGAAGCGGAAGTTAATGCACTGAAGCCTGAAAATATGCAAAAAAATGCTATTGCATGAGCTTTCTTCTACATCTCTTGATGCAACTGAAATAGCTTAATATGAACCATAATCTTCTCTGTAATTATCTGCTTTTTGTTTTCAGGTAAATCCAAGGATGCCCCAAAAGATGGATCATCCAATAAAATTGCAGCCAAGACTTTCACATTCCGCGAAATGGCAGCTGCTACAAGAAACTTCCGCGGCGAGTGTCTTTTAGGGGAGGGAGGTTTTGGTAGAGTATATAAAGGACAGCTGGAGGGCTCCAGTCAAGTATGTTCATAAATTGATGTAGTTATGTAATTTACTTAAATGTTCCTTCTCTATTTCATTTTTGTCTGTTTTTAAAAAATTTTCACTTGGTTTTTGGGTTCATTTTGGTGTTTTGTTGGGTGGTGCATGGTGCTGCACCATTAATAGCATTGCTTTTACATAAATCACTTTAAATGCCAATTGTTCAACTTAATATCATGTCTAGTCCCTGAAGAACACTTGATAAAATATATTTTTTAGGTTGTTGCAATCAAGCAACTTGATCGGAACGGCCTGCAGGGGAACAGAGAATTTCTTGTCGAAGTGTTGATGTTGAGTCTTCTACACCACCCTAACCTTGTTAATCTAATTGGATACTGTGCTGATGGAGACCAAAGACTTCTTGTTTATGAATATATGCCACTAGGATCTTTGGAGGACCACCTTCATGGTATGTTGTGTAATATTGTATTACATGATTACTATCGCTATAGTGCTAATGGTTTGGAGACTATATTCTTTTGCAGATCCCATGCCTGGTAAGACACAACTTGACTGGAACACAAGGATGAAAATTGCTGCTGGAGCAGCAAAAGGATTAGAATATTTACACGACAAAGCTAGCCCTCCCGTCATTTATCGTGATTTAAAATGCTCTAATATTTTGCTTGGCGAGGGGTATCATCCAAAGTTATCTGATTTTGGCTTGGCGAAACTTGGGCCTGTTGGTGATAACACACATGTATCCACAAGGGTTATGGGTACCTATGGATACTGTGCACCCGAGTATGCAATGACTGGTCAGCTGACTCTGAAATCAGATGTCTATAGCTTTGGGGTTGTTCTTCTGGAGATTATTTCGGGCAGGAAAGCTGTTGATAATTCAAAAACCGGCGGAGAGCACAATCTGGTTGTATGGGTAAGATCCAAGTTGATATTTTTTTTATTTAACTTGTATACACGCACGTCAGGGACTCACTAGGTTAAACCCCTGGCCTCACACGTAATGTGTGAGACTTAGGCTGCTGGGCTACTCGGCAGATCCTATTTGATATTTTCTATCAAGATATTCACAATAAAGTATCATGTTATTTTCTGAGTTCCTACAATTTGCTTGCTCTTTCTTCCAGGCAAGACCTTTATTCAAGGACAGGAGGAAATTCTCACAGATTGCAGATCCAGCACTCCAAGGTCAATATCCAGCAAGGGGCCTGTACCAAGCTCTTGCAGTTGCAGCAATGTGTGTTCAGGAGCAACCTAATTTGAGGCCCATGATTGCCGATGTTGTCACAGCTCTTACATATCTGGCTACGCAGAAATTCGATCCAGAAATGCATTCTGCCCAAAACTCACGCTGGGGACCTGGTACTCCACCTTGGACAAAAGGAGATGCTGATAAGAGAAGAAATAGTGCTGGTTGATCCGAAAGAGAGCAAACCAAAAAACTATACTGAGGTTTGTGCTGTTTTTTGCATCGTTTCCTGGAATTTTATGATCATGGTCTTTTTGTAAGGCATATGTTTTACATTATTCAGTAGACGGGTATATCTGGGGCCATTCTATGTGCCTGGTTTTGTACAGTTATAG
Source organism: Jacaranda copaia (assembly GCA_014898725.1). Lineage (NCBI taxonomy): Eukaryota > Viridiplantae > Streptophyta > Magnoliopsida > Lamiales > Bignoniaceae > Jacaranda > Jacaranda copaia. Next base: position 1,152,398 of record JACGDI010005757.1, read on the forward strand.
AATGTATGTAGCTATATATATGTCTGTATAACTACAGAGCTAAACAGGACAGAGTATAATGAGTGATTTGATGTTACATGATGGAATTTCTAAGACAGTTTTGTGAATAAAGTTTATAAGAATTTTTAGTAACCCACTGTACAGTGTTCATTGATTTTTGGCATTGCCATAGAAATTTTAACTTCTGAAGAAAATACAAGGAAGATCTAGAGTTTATGCAATTGCTCAGTAAAGAAAAAGAATCCAGTATCAGGATCTTGGATTGTCATCCCCGCTATAGGTTTCATGGGGTTTTCCTTGTGCAATTACTTGGGAATGTATGTCCTCGCTTTTTTCAATGATGGGAAACGAGGGGAATGGAATTTTTTCCTCTTTCCGTTTTTGATTTTTGATTTTGTCATCCATGATGTCAAATGAGCTCTCGTCTCTATCCGGAAGCAAATGGGTGCTAAAGCTGCCGCTGAAACAGCCACATTATCAATCGAGCTAACTTGAATTCAATGTCGATCAAAATAGTTGGTGTTAGCTTCTAAACGCCAGTTGAATCAACATGGTCTTCCAAATTCAATAAAAATCTATAATCGTCCATTAGAGCAACGCATTCTTCATGGAGAAAAATTGGTTTTAAGATGTAAGATCTTGTGTGATAGGGATTTAGGTACGGTTCAAGAAGATATTGGGGAAGTCTAGATAGTTATCAGATTATTTTTAACTTCTGTTTGTGTATGCTTCTGCACCTAAAATCATTGCAAGTGATAGCCAGAATGATTCGTGCCTTGCTCATTTTCTAAACCTTGCATTCCTAGAAGAGATGAAATGAAGGGAGGACCCCAAAAGGGACACCTAAAAACCAATGAATGAGGTCAAAACAATCAGCACAAAAAGCTAAACAAAATAGGATGGCACACAAACGCTCTGTTTATTGTACATTCATCAGGAGTATGACTTAGTCATAAATAGCACACTGAGATACGCTTAGATGGAGTTACATCGTAATTCAGCAAACAATATACAACTCAGTAGAGTCTCAAATAACATACAAACGCAAACGGGGCACAGATATCAGCAGTCAGCCGCATTTATTTAACTTGAGGCCTACAAGAGAGAAAAATGTGTACGTTGAGCATCTTGATTGATTCACATTTCATCTCAGTGACAACAAAAAATATAGTAAGTTGAGAATGTTATTGAGTTAGAGAAACTACCATAAAACGGGTTTTGTAAAACTGAACAAGCCATTTAGGATCGCATTTTGTTTGCTTATAAGCATCAATCTTGTTCATTTCCTGCACAAGCATCAACATCTTTTCACCTCCACAAATGTAAGTAGCTAAGGAATGCATTACTAAAAAGTTTCCAATTAGATCTGGTTTGATTAGATACCAAATCCACTCAAAAGAATTTGCTAATCTCATTTTCTTGTGAGGAAGAATTTGGAAATTCAGGATTTAAATACCTCCAAATATGCTGCTAGCTTGGGCCTGCCAGACGTAATGTCATATTTAAACACCTCTTGTAAAAAGATCTGAAACCTTTCAATAAATGGAACATAAGCAGCATCCACCTGAACACACCCAGATTGGTACAAATCAGTTTGATGAAGATTAGAGATGCAGAGACACAAAGCAGACTCCTTTTTTTATGCAGGGAAGGATGGCCTTCCATTGACCAGGTAGGCTCATAAAGAATGCTTCCTTTTCTCCGTTCTGCTTTTTGTTGAGTTCTGCTGGGTGAGGGTGAAAAATCACTAACCTGACTGAATTGACCAAGGAAGAATGGCCCATCATCAAATTTTCCGAATGATGCTTCTAAGTAATCAAATTCACCACCTGATATCAAAATAAATACAGGTGATGCTTAGCTGCACCACATAGCATGTCATGACTCATGAAGTGAAATTTCAGAAATAAAGTCTCACCAGCTTCTTTCACAGGGTCTCCTTTGAATGATGCAAACACATTTTTTAGGAATGTATCCAAGTAAGTTATCATCTCTTCAGCAAACTTCTGTTTGGCAGGATCCTGTAGTAGAGATGCAACACATTTTCACCAATAAGCGAGAATGAGATGGAGCAGCACAAAATGTTAGACTGGCGACAGATCATCATTGTGTCTTACATCAGGTAACAGAGCTGGTCCTTCAAAGCTAGCATCCAGGTATTTTATCAAATCCAAGCTTTCTCCAATGACTTTGCCATTGTGCTCCAGTGCAGGTACCTAAAGAACAAAAGATGATAGTTGAGAGTGACACAATGTTTTCATTAACACACAATGCATCACAATGAGAGTTTCAAGGTCTTAAGAGTATATGACATCTTTCAACAACAGAAATCCACTTGACAACCAAGAATATGAGGATACCTCAGAGGTTGCATAATTCAAATCTAAACATTTGATCCAGTTACCCTTCCATAGGAGCAAACAATAGGTTTTCAAGTTCACTTGTTTAAACACTATATTATGCAGTGCTCATCAGTGACTGTGAGGTCGATTAAGGACAAAAAACCCTCCAATATTGAGTTAAGACAGTATATCAGATATAGTACCTTATTTTCAGGATAAAATTTCTCCTTATACCAAGCAGGTTTGTCTTGAAGATGAATGGCAACTAATTTGATCTTCTCTTGTAAACCCTAAGCAAGAAAAGTGAACAGACCAGTCAGCATTTATTCAGGTCCAGAGCAGAAGCATATTCTTTTTCTTCAAAGTCCAGATCTGTAAAAAAGTAAAGCCGGAAAAACAAGGCAAAATAGTACAAGTTGTCTATTTCTAGTTATATGCCTAATCACTTAATAAAATTTTGATCGAAGCTACATATAGATAGCAAAGACATCGTACCATACCACGCCAATGAGAATACTACAACCTTTTAAAGTTTGGTGTGCAACGCAATAGATATTAAAGTCCAAAGAAGATCAATGAAGGAAAAAGCAGAGAACAAGAACGAAAGGAGAGAGCCAGAGATTGAGCGATCAACAGACCTTATAATTCCTCACGATCCACACACGCTGGCAAAACGGGCACTCGTAATTCACATACAACCTTCAAGAAAACAAAGTCCATCTCAAATATTTCAAGATCATACACCAAAACATAAACCATCATGCCCAAACCAAATAATCACATACGCACACCAGAAAACAGATCATGCACTAGCTAGCTCACATATTTTCACACCTGCACATATACAGAGGGAGATGGAGGGAATACCTAATGGTTCCGTCAAACAGTGGTGGTGGATCAGAAGTTGAATCCAAGGTTGGAGGAAGAACTTCTCGCACGCTACTGTAATTTTCGCACAGGATTATTATCGTTCAAAATCATTACAAAGATTAAAGGTGACGTTAAAATTTTCTGAAGACAAGCAAATTTCAGAAACATGCACAATATTAAACAAGCAGTTGCTGGCAGAATAGTTCGAGTGGGAACACCGAGAGTAGTGAGAAAAGAATAACAACATTCATAGATAGATGGAGAGCTTACGCAGCAGCCATGGCGGTCGGCAACTGAAGCTGGAGGTTGCAGGTAGATTACAGTAGGAGGATCTTGCTTTATGTGAAAGAAATGTAGTGGGGTCAGCAGCTTGATGCGGATGCCTTGGCTAGTGGAGAAATTTCATGGAACGGCACGCTCCACTCGATCAATCATGAGCTGCTTATTCTAATTTCTTATAATTTATTACGAACTTTAATAATATCAAGCTGATTTTTTCAACTAGAAAAGGTCAACTTTGAAGCATTGATCAACCAAAAGTTGCAATCAGGTGCGTTTTAACTAGATGATTGAAATAAAAGTATCATAATACGTATTGTTATTTATATGTATAAAATTAAAAATTCAAATCTAAAGAATAGTTGGTTTGTCATTTCTTGTTTTGGATCTACAAATATCTGTATTTTTTAAATGCTTAGAGATTATTAAATCTTCCCCCTATGTATGCAAATAAAAAGTTACTGTGTCACATTCACATCACTTCACAATTTGTTTAAGGTATTGATTAGAATCTAGCAAATAATTTTTTATAGATTGTTATAAGATTCACTTAAATTGTTAAATTATATATCATAATATTGGTATTTTGTGTCATGAATCATCATACTTCAATCCAAGGGTCGTAGGCCTCACTTGGAATCCATGTGCGAGTGGGTAGTTTGTCGTACATCTAAATTTCCTTTCTTAATATCATAGTTTAATCAAATCATATCGATGATAAAGTTGAAGCTAATAGAATAATTGAGCTCTTAAAGTTTGATTCACATAATTATTAAGCCGTTAAAAAATTAACAATGATTAATTTCACAGTCTCTGAATTGAAGGGTTTAGAAACTGAATAAAGCTAATTTCACGATATTCGAAATTAACAATATTCAATCTGAATCGGCGAGTGATGATGCTTGGGTAGTAGAGCCCATTTCCTATGGAATTAAATAATGTAGCACATGAAAATTCCAAGTAGTTGACTAAATGCACTTAGCAATCAATATAGATCTACACTCAAAATAATTATTTTCATAAAAAAATAGATAAAACATGTATTACAATAGAAGATCTAGAGTGATGCTTAAAGCGAAAAGGAGGTTCTGAACACTGAAGGTTATTACAACATATTCATTTGCGAGCGCATCTTTATTGCCTTTACAACTGAGCATACAACTTACTATCTAGTTCTTGAAACACAACTTCATATAATATCTGGAACAACACACAACACCTATGCACTCGTTATATCAACAACAGAGAGCAGCATGATAGTTCAACTTTAGGCCTGCAAATGAAAGAATTGTGAATTAAGCAGTCTGAATAGTATAAGGAACAGAAAGACTTCGTGAAGTTGTGATATCAATGGTCCAGAGAGAATACCAAGAAACGGCTTTTATAGAATGGAACGAGATTTTTAGCGTCACACTTTGTTGGCTTGTAAGCATCAAGTTTGTTTAGTTCCTGGACAAGTATTGCAAACGGAACGATAAGAAATTCAAAACCCAATATTAGGTAATGAAAAAAGAAATACAGGAACACTGTAAAAACCATCTATTATCCGGTTGCCACTAGATGAGGAATGAAGTACCTCAATCCATGTCGCTAGTTTTGGTCTGCCTGATGTAATATCATATTTCCACACTTCTTGCAAAAAGATTTGAAACCTCTCAACAAATGGAGCGTATGCAGCATCTACCTGTAGGAAGCAAGAAAACATTATACTAAAGGTGTGGATCTGCAGCAGAAACCCTACTTGTTCCCCAAAAAATAAGGAAAATTTAATTTTGTTTTTTTTTGACCAGATAAGCAGTAGAGTTAACAGCGCTTTTCTAATTTTTTTTTTCTTTTTTATTTTGTTTTGTCTTTTCAAGGGCCAAATCCTAAGAGGAATGAGGTTGTTGAAATATCACTTACTTGACTGAACTGACCTAGGAAGAAAGGTCCATCATCAAACTTATGAAGGGCATTTTCCAAGTAATCAAATTCAGCACCTGATAGAGCAATATGAATCACGTTAAGTTTTTAGCCCAATAATAGGCAAACATACGGATTCATGAAGTGAAACCAATAAGAGCCCTGCTAGCTTACCAGCTTGTTTTATAGTATCTCCTTTGAATGATGCGTACACATTTTTTGTGAACGTATCAACATAGGTTATCAGCTCTTCAGCAAACTTCTGTTTGGCCGGATCCTAATGTATTTTCATATTATATTATTTTCACTAATAATGCGAAACATGAAAACAGAAAGGATGGAGAAACAGAATATTATCCAGCAGAAAAGTAAATTCCATTTGCATCTTACATCAGGTAACAGAGATGGTCCCTTAAAGTTGGCATCTATGTATTTAATCAAATCCAGACTCTCTCCAATAACTTTGCCATTGTGTTCCAGTGCTGGCACCTACAGAAGAACGAGTATGGCAGGTAAGCAAAGTTGAGCATTTAGTTTGTTGACTTTGTAAGCAAGTCAACGCTCTCTGGCTGTAGTTGAAAATTGTTCATCTACATCTATGATCCAATTCTGAGCAACACACCTAGAAGTGTTGAGGGCGGCAGCACATGCGTGATGGTGATGGGGGAGGGGGATTTTCTAAAACTATCAGATTTGATTAAAATATACAGCATTTGACTAGTCTAATGCTAAAGAGTAACCAAGAAATCAATCAAGATATTGAGTAAAAACCTGAACTACATCACCTTCAAGAATAAATACCTTATTTCCAGGATACACTTTCTCCTTGTACCATGCAGGCCTGTTCTGAAGGTCAATTGGAACCAATTTTATCTCGTCATGTAAGCCCTGGATATTGGGGGGCATCAAACTCAATTAGCAATAGGAATCACAAACGGTCATGCATTTCTAAATAAATTAGACTCGGCTAATAATAAAAGGAAGAAAATATAATTCGATGACAACAACAACAACAAAGCCACTCCGTTTTTTCAAATCAAAGTTTTGATTTGAGCTATTTGATTGGGTATCGTCTATGCTTCAGCAATTTTCCATGAGCCCAAGTTTTCGTAGAGCAACCAAATATCTAATATATGAAAAAATGGCATATCACATGCCTGAGTTCAACAGTTATGCATGAGTTACACTAAAACAAAGAGAGAGAGAGAGAGAGAGAGA
>JACGDI010005757.1:1159096-1195619 GCA_014898725.1 Jacaranda copaia
TTAACTTATTGCTAAAATAGTATCAACAAGTGAAAAAACAAAACAAGAAAAAGGCATAAAGACAGCAAAATGAATAAAAAAACCCAAAGGGAATCTAATCCGTCTGATGACAAACCTTATAGTTCCTGACAATCCACGTGCGCTGAGCATAAGGGCACTGGTAATTGATGTACAATCTACAGAAATCAAAAGCACGCTTCACATTATTCTGAGGATCACCCAGTATTTCAACATTCATACAGGCAAAACGCGCACACACAGCAAGAGAAATGAACAATACTGGGTATAAAGAGCGTACCGTGTGGTTCCATCAAAGAGAGATGGCAGCTCAGAAGTAGAATCCAGTGACGGAGGAAGAACTTCTTGTACAGAACTGTAAATTTCAAACCACTACAACTATTAACAAGTAGAAATTGCACAACTTCATCAAAACCCATATGAAATTGTCCGCATGCATTCGAACAATAAAAGATCTTTTGCGCAAATAATAAATAATTCGCTGATCAGTATAAAAATTAGAAAGGGAAAACTACAATTCCACATACAACAAGAAGGCACAAAAAAAAGTGATAAATATTGATTTAAAATTGGAATCAAAATAGGAAGTGATCAAGTACGTAATCCCAACGATGAAACGAAAGTAGCTAATAAATGGAGAACTCACGGAGCAGCCATTAGCTTTTCTGATGGAATCCAAAGCTTCAAGCTGATATCCAACGCTAATTCAGGAACGTTCAGTGCCTTAGAAATACTGTGAACCCGGTACCAATAATATATAGCTGTCGAAGCAGAGGTTGGTCGGGTACGAATGGAAATGCTTTCGTCACTGATGACGTAATATTCAGAGAAAAATTTCTCCTAAAAGTAAATTGGAAAAAACAATAGTTTTGTTTGGACTTAAATTGGGACATTTTCTTAAAATTTTTTGAGAGAAACTTTGAGAAGTGGGATTGAGCAATGTAATTGGTGTTTGTTTGTATTTTGGACAGTAAATAGAGAATAAATTAAAAAAAATTATTTATTTATTTATATTTTTGGATAAAATAAGATATCACACTAATAATTATGTGCGTGTATATATAAAACATGAAGAAGATAATATATGATAAGTAATTAGTATTGAAGCATATATTAGAATGTGAATAATGAGAGTATTTTGAAGACTAAATTTTATATTATTGAATTAAGAGAATGTATATTATTTATTTATTTAAATTTTAAAAATTAAAAAATATATTGAGAGTTTGTAAATCGAAATTAGTAATTATTCAAATTTAAGGTGTTGGTAGTCAGACATTTCTACTTTCTGTTTTCTGGATTATTCAAAAAAAGGATTTTGAAATAAATAATAATGTGGCTTGCCTTAGAGTGATGTACTTGGACGCTTTTCTGGCTCTACTCATACAAATCTGAAATTATATAGCCGCATTTTGAATTTGATTATTATTATTTTATTTATATGCATGTATGTTAAATGTTAGGTACGTTTGAATTCTGATCGTACATTATGCTTATGAAATTTATTTCAATAGACCAAATAATTACAGTAAATTATTTTCTATTTTTAACTATCTTAAAATTAAATTTTATTTTTATAATAGAAATATATGTTGTCCAAAATTATTCTCTCGACTAAATTAGAAATAAAGACAAGTGACCTTTAACCAATAATGTTATGTGTACTTCCAAAAATTGTATTTAAAATTTTTATTTTTCGATTAGCTCATCAATATTTTTTGTGTTTTGTCTCTATATTTGTTCACACAAATTTCATTGTCTGCAAAATTAAATCACAAGACAAAGAAAAATAATTGACAAATTAAATTTATATATAAAATATATATATATATATATATATATGAGAATTATAATTTATCAGATAAAAAATATAAATTCCCTAACAAAACTAATCCCTGATTCTTCTCCCAATATATATATGACCCAAGGGCTTAAAGCTTGTTCTTGGATATATGGTGTAGTATCCCTTGACTTGGTAAAAGATACTACGAAATTTCTTTGAAACCCGAACATTGACTCCAAGATCAAAGGACTTGATGACTTGATGCTTTGAAGAGGTATAGAATCTTTGCGGTAGCAATACGTCGTCGCAGCAAGAACTTGAAGCTTAAAGACTTGAGTCTTGGGGCTTGAGAATATATGAATATATATGTATGTGAATATTCATATGAGTCTCTAGTAATCCCTTTATATAGGTGTTCAGTAGAAAACTCCAAAATAACTTGAACACATTTGATAATTATCTCTCTGATGCACATATTAAAAGATAATATCAAATATTCTTGACTTGATTGGTCCACGTACATGGATGTGCCACGTGTCCCAACTTGATTAGCTTGAGATTCCTAGGCCACCAAATTTGATTTGATTGACATGATACATCTCCATCTTAACACTTGTCAACATTTGCTTTATATAACATAAATATTAGGATATTAATTAAAATTAACTATTTATTATTTGAAATTTAATTTAATAAATTCCAATATATAAATAAAAATTTTAAATAATAAATAATATATTATTTACACGTGTCATTTTTTAATTGGTTCAAAAATTAAGCCGTCTACAATATTATATTTATTTTGTCTATATATTATATTAAATTACTTATGAAAAATTGATTTCCTTATGTGACATTAAATAAAACATTAAATGCAATATATATTTTAATATAAAATTATCAATAAGTTCAACTAAATAGATGAAATATTTGATGTTTCTAGAAAAAAATCATAAAAAATAATACGTATGATAATTTTATTGCAAGATTATGTACTATTTGGACAAATTAATTCTTCTTCTTCCTTTTTATTTTCCACATCAAATGAGACTAAAAAAGACAACAATTTATTCATTTAAAAATCAAATACAATATGATGTGTATGTAAGCATGACCCGTACATGATAAGTATTTATGTTTTGTTAAATTATGATGATAAAATTATTAATTTAAATTTCTTTTACTCACATTCGCATTAAAATATTAATTATGTATCTGTGTTCATTATAATATTTTCAATCTAGTTTTGAACGAAGACATAATTAAATACTGATGTTGCCAACTTTGGATAACAAATTTTAGGTGTCTATTCGATAAATGTAAAGCTTGTCATTAAATGCTGTTTTTTTTATAAAAAAAATTATATATTTCATGAAATATTTAATTTCGTTTCAATAATCAATTCAAACAAGAATCAATTATCTTGATTTTCACTAGTTAAAAGAATACGAACAAAATATCACCTTCATTGTTTGTGTTTGTAATGGTGTTATTTAAAAATTAATTATGAGACATTAGATTGTGATATTTTTTTTCATTTAGTTAGATTTGACTAACAAACTACATCAAGATTACTATTGCAATATTAAATACTAATAGCTAGTTTGGTTGTATTTTCATTTTAAACATTTTTAAAATTTAAAAATTTAGTTAGAGTAAATGAGTTGAACATATATTTGCATTTAGACAGTATATCGAGAAATGAATGATTATATAAGGTTTAGTATGTTGTAAGTGGAAAGAGATAGTAATAATAAAAAAGATAGAGAAAATATATAAATTATTCGGAGAAGATACGTAGATTTTTTTTTAAAGAAAATAAAAATATTATTACTAAGACACCAAAGGCAACAGCCTTACAGATTACATTATTGTGCGATACCTTGTTCAAATACAACGCTAAAGCATTTTTGGCAAGATAATGAGCACATGCATTACCCGCTCGTCCAACATGTAAAAATGAAATTGACTGAACACAAAGAAGAGATTGTTTGGCAACAGAGAGAATGGGGCCAATAGCCGAAAAATTATCTGAAGTATCTCTTAAACCAGCAATCACTGTAGCCCATTCCCCTTCAATTTGGGCTGTCGACCAAGCGGAAGCTGCAGCCATCTGACTTGCAGCCTTTGCTGCAAAAGCTTCCGCAGCTTCTGGTTGTAATGGCAAAGGAATAAGTTTAGAAATCCAGGACACACACCTGCCACCATAATCTCTAGCCACAACTCCAATACCAATTGAGTGATGTTCAAGAAATAATGCTGCATCGAAATTAATCTTCAAGACGCCATCAACCGGAGCGCACCAAGCATCAATGCTATTATTCGGCCTAAAAACAGAAAATGATAAATCAGCCTGCTGAAGCTTGTGCAGATAATCCGAAGCAAAATAACTGACTTCCATAGGAGACCACCGTTCTTCACCAAATTTACACCGATTTCTTCAATGGCACACAACGAAAAAATCAAACTCCTTGGTATATAGACACCTAAAGACATGCTGAAACCATGTGCAAATTGTGCTTTCCGGATGATATAAGGAAGCAGTGTGTAAATTAGATAATGCCCACACCTTCCGCGCAAAATGGCACTTTAGAAGACAATGCATGGGATCCTCAGTCTGATTTTCGCATAAGTCACAAAAATGATTAGGAGATATTCTTTTATCAACTAGTGAAGAATTTGTAGGTAGGAAATTTCGACTAGCACGCCAAGCAAAATGTTTAACCTTTGGAGGAATTTTACTTGCCCAAATGAACCGATAATCTGCACTTCCTGATGTGCTAGAGGATCCCTTAGTAGGTTCAAGCATCCTCCCTTAATTGTAACCATAAGATACTACGCTGATCTAACTAAGAAGACCCCAGTCTTAGAATAATGCCAAACCAGTTGGTCCACATTGTTACTACTACCCAAGGGAATGGTCAGTATAGCTTGGGAGTCTGCTGGTAGAAAAATCCGATTAGCTAGAGGCTGATTTTACTGTCCAGAAGTAGTATAAATAAGTTCAGAAACACAGGCATCCACAGCCAATAAACGGGGGAGAGGGGGGGAGAAAAGACGGTAAAAGAAGGTTCTTTAAGAAGCCATTTATCTATCCAAATACGAGCTGTTTGATCATTACCAATTCTCCATTCGTAAGCCATCTCTCAGAAGTGCCAGAGATTCCCAAATACACTTCCAAGAAAAGGAATAATTTGAACCCAATTGAGCATAAATAATTTCACAGTTAGGGAAATAAGCCTTAAAAATTCTGGCAAAAAGCAAATGTGGTTTAGTTAACAGACGCCATCCTTGCTTTGCTAGCAATGCCTGATTAAAAGACCTCATATCACGAAAACCCAAACCGCCATATCTCTTGTTATGGCCCAGATTAGCCCACTTCACCCAATGAAGTTTTCTAACACCTTTGCTACCCCGTCAAAATCGTGCCATCAATGACTCAATATCATTAATCAAACCTTCTGACAACTTGAAGCAACTCATAACATACATCGGCACCTGTTTTAAGTAAGACCTCCTTGCCCGCTTGAGATAATGTCTTTTCAGACCAACCACTAATCTTGTTCCATATCCTATCCCGCAAATAAGCAAAGATATCCCTTTTGGATTTCCCAACCACTGAAGGCAAACCAAGGTACTTATCATGTTTCTCCGCCATTCTCATGCTAAGTATTTATTGAACCCGTCCTTGTTCAGATTGTGGTAAGTTACTATTGAACACCACTGAGGATTTGTCTAAATTAATTTGTTGTCCAGATGCTGGCTCAGAATCACAAAGAATAACCCGAATACACTGTGCAACCCATTGTGTTGCTTGGCAAAAAATAAGGTATCATCTGGGAATAAGAGGTGTGAAATTTGTGGAGCACTTCGGCGTACTGCAATACCAGTTAGTTCCTTTTCAGTTTCCTTTCACCGTATTAAGGAACTAAGAGCCTCCTATCAAAGCAAAAATAAATATGGAGGCAGAGGATCTCCTTGTCGTAAACCACATTGTGGATGAAAAAAATCAATTTGTGCATCGTTCAACACAATAGAATAAGAAACTGTTGTAATCGCATGACATGATAAGATCAACAATTTTATTTGCAAACCCCAACTTGCATAATAAAGAGCGGAGAAAACTCCGTTCTATCCTATCATATGCCTTATATCTAACTTAACTGCCATATGCCTGGACTCCCCATGCCTTTTCTTTTTCAAATAATGGTTTACTTCAAAAGCCACCAACATATTGTTGGTGATAAGTCTAGATGGAACGAAAGCTGGCTGGGTATCAGCAACAATCTGGTCCATAAAAGGTTTCAACCGATTGACAAGTGTTTTAGATGCAATTTTGTAGACCACGTTGCTCAAGCTGATGGGCCGAAATTGGCTAATAAACTCAGATCTTGATGTTTTTGGGATGAGCATAATTTAGCTTAGAATCAGAAGCCCCACGGTTAAGGAAATCGAAGACAAAATAGACAACGTCCTTAGCAATCAATGGCCAAAACTTCTGGCAAAATAAAACTGGCATCCCGTGTGGCCTAGGTGATTTAAGTGGACTCATCCGAGCTAAAATAGTATGCACTTCGTCAGCCGTAAAATCTGCAAAAAAAACCTGCTATTCACATGATCATCAACCTTCCTCTCGACACAGCTTAGAGGACAGCGTTGATATTTAAAATTTTATTGGGATATATTATCATGTAATAGCCCAATTAAATTGATTATTGAATTCGATTGCAAATTAAAATTCATAATAAATTTGAACTTTATTAAATGGGTCAATTCAAAATGAACTATAAAATTTTTATTTATTTTAGATTAACTAAATAGACTAAAATAAATAAAGTCAATTAATTAATTAAACCCATTTTAAGTGATATTCAGGCTAAGGGGAGATTCAAGTTTTAAGCCATCAAACCTTAATTTGTGCTTACAAAAAGGGGTGTTTGGAGGCATGCCATATATCAATAAATTCAAGTATAAAGCTTTCAAGTTTGAGCTCTTGCCACAAGTGTTACAACCACGAGGGTTTTACATTTTTTTCAAAAACAACCAAATTCTGAAGATTTTGATATCAAAACAAATATTTGATTTCAAAGAAGTTCGTGATTTCATTCGCAAATTTAGGAGGGAATTATAAATCTGATTCAAAAATAAGCATCAAACCCTTGAATCAAATTTCAAGAAGAAGAATCAGAAGATTAGTCTTACAGAAATATTTTTAAACATTGCAATAACTTTTCATTTAAATTAAATATTAAATTTATTCATAATTTTTTTGTCTTGTAATATTTTTTTTTCAAACATAAAATTTGTGTGAGCAATACTCTCTTACGAAGGGCTGATGGTCTGAAATAAGTTTTGAAAATAGTTAAGCACCAATGATTCCAACTCTGCTTTTGTGGTACACAGAGTCAAAGTATATTTATATATATATTATTTATACACACATCAAAGTTTGTTAAAATTTGAACTTCTAACTTTTCATATTATGTGAAAGATTTACGTCGTTGGGCCATAGACCATTCGACATATTTATTTTTATATTTAATTTTCAGAATTATATAGAATAACTCTTAATTAGTCCACAATCATTAATGAGGATTATATATTTTCATTTATTTGCAATTTTTTAATCATATTTCCAACTTTTATTTCCCATTATTCTATTTTATTATTTTACTATTATTAAATGCACACGTGTTATATATGCACCGATCGTTAATTTTTTTAATTGAACAATCCTGGTGAATTATTAAATTTATTAAGTCTAAAGAGTTATTTTAGCATAGCAAGTATCAGTGAATTGACGATTATACCCTTCTCCAAATACCGTGGTGTGTGGCGGATAGCCAACTGGAATTTTGTGGGCGGCCGTCGCCTCACTCCCACTCCCTCAGTGCTTGCAAATGTTTCTGTCTTCTGTCTTTATTTGCTAACAAAGGCCCCGAAATTGTTTTTAAAGAAAAAGAAAAAGGAAAAGGAAAATTCTGAAGCCATGAAATTGGCTTCCACTATGCACACTAATTCGATCCAAATTCCCTCCAATTTCGACTTTAATTTGTTCAAATCTTCCCCAATTACATGCCCTAAAAACGTCCCGGTTAGATTCGTTCTTCGCGGCTCTCACTCCCTCCTTTTCTCAGGTAGGCCACAGAATCCCAGCCCAATATCGCGTGCGTATATGAATTTTCTGCTATTTTTCTCGCTTCTTGATTTTGACTTTGTCTTTTGATATATTTCAGGGGGGTGTGCCTGTGGTAGAAAGTACTACCATTCAACACCAGCGTTTTCCAAAGCAGCACCCAGCAGCAGGGCCGGAAGAAGAAGCCCTCTTGCGCATAATTATTCGACAACTACTTGCGCAAGGAGGACTGAGAGTGAGCAGGAAGCATCTACTTCGAACAATAATAGTGGTGAATTTATTGGATCGTTGTTACTTGTTTATCTATGTGCAGTGATTAATTGTGCTTGATATAAATAGGGAAATTTGTTTTTCTGTCGGTTGGATGGTGCTTGTCTTTTTTCTTTTTTGTTGATGATGCAAGATTGTGGGTTATTTGGTTGCATTACCAGAATTCATGCTCTCGTTTTTTGTTAAATTGTGGATTATTTGGTTGCATTTCCAGAATTCATGCACTTTTTTTTCATCATTGTCCTTGCGGTGGTCTGGAACTAATTATTGATTCATATTGCTGACAGAATACATTCAAAAAGCGAGTCAAACATAATTGAATATCTGTTGCGCAGACAAAAGATTTGTGCATATAGAAACTTCTCTCTTACTCTTGCTTGCAATCGTTTATTTTGCATCACTTGTCGCCGCGAGTTGGCATGGGTTGAGCTTGAAGCTTTCTATTGTCAATCCTTATTGCAAACTAAAATTCAATAGGTTGCTAATGCTCACTGCTGAGGCTCTAAAGTTCATGCAAAAATATGACAATGCTGGTATGTTCTGTTAAAAATCGTTGTGGCTGGTTACCAAATATTGCAGCAAAGGAAGCATCTAAATTTCAGTCACCTGATGGCATTGATGACAACACGAGCTCATGTGTTGACATCTCTACTGCTATTTCAGGAGAGGCAACTTCGAGGACCGCAGATTATGCCTCTTCCCTCAGAACTGTAGGCCTATGCGTATGTATTCTCTAACTATAACTTTGAGCATGCTTATTTTGACATTCTATTTATTGAAGTCGATGTAGTAAATCTTTGTTGTAGGTGTTCTCAGCTGTAGCATTTGGTGTTGGTTTGGGTTTCAAAGATGGAGTTGGCAAGGCTTCTGAGTTTTTTGCTGGGTATGAGATTGACCTTCTACCTGCCACCAATTCTATAGTTCCATGCAAGTCTTGAGTAGACACTAATAAACATCATAATCTGTCATTTTCGCTGTCCAATCATGTTACGTGGAAGTCCAGAAAAGCAGATCTAGAAGTTCTTAAAAGTTTAGATAGTCTGAATTTTTTGTGGTATTGATTGATGCTCCAATCCTTGCATGATATGACATTAGCATTGGGATAAGTTTGAGTGGTGTACATTATTTTTAAGACCTTGTCTAATAAACTTGAATCACTTGTGATGTGCGATTCTGACTCTTGTCTTTCTTCACAGTTGCATTTCCTCTTGGGTTTTATGTTTTTATCTCATTTACATACGATTTTCAGCTTTCAGGAACATGTCTTATCATTATTCTTTAATGATAGCAAGCTTTATTTACCTTTTCACACTGTCTTCCTTCATGATTGTGTATAATTTACTTTTCTGATCATTATTTGCTAAGACGTGAAACGTGCTGTTCCTTGTTTGTGCATTCTGATTCATGCATGATGGTACTTACTTTTAAATTTTCAGGTACCTTCTGGAGCAGAGTTTGTCTGTGGACAACCTATTTGTATTTGTTCTAATATTCAAGTATTTCAAAGTGCCATCCAATTATCAGGTCTAGCATCACAGCCCTTGTAATGAACAACTTCACCCGTTATGTAATGCCATTTTCTTCAAAGTATAATTAGATATGCTTACCCAGTTTTTTATGTGTTTTTTCTTTCTTTTTTGGGGTGGAAATCCGCATGTTGATGGAAAAATAGAATCGGGTGCTTTCTTATGGTATTGCTGGTGCAGTGATCTTCCGATTGTCATTGATACTTCTTGGAACAGCAACACTGCAGGTCACTTGCAAATCTTCACTTTTTTGCAAAGGCATTCTAATATTTATTTAGATAACTAAATGCATGGATGAGTGCTTATATCCTTGAGCCTATTCAAACTTCGTCACCTTCTGCTTTCTTCTAATTTATGAAATTGTTTCTCACATATCATCTTTAGAGATTTGAGGCGGTTAACCTATTGCTGGCAATGATACTACTGTACTCATCGTTCAAGGTGCCATTCCTCTCTGAGCACATGTAAAACTCGTAGCTGCTAATAGCTGTCGTTTTATTCTGTTGTTTCTTATGTGTAAAATGAATTTAAAATTCAGCTGCATTCAAAAAATGCACAAAACCCTAATCGTGCATATAAATACATGGACTTAAGTATATATAGATTGAATCCAATCATGAAGAAGAAATTTTATTTCTCATATGTCATTATATTTGCTAACTTAGTTTTGTCTTATCTAGATTTTTTGACCTGTTTGCTTCTTCCACTGATCTTTAAGCTGTTTAATTTGAATGCATGAGGTTTAGAAAGAATTTCCACCAGAGTTTGTGAACAACTGCAGTAACAGTTTGTGGCTTATGTGGTTCTTTTTGTTCTGTTAGGCATGTGCATCAATGCAAATTAATCTTCTATAATATTGCCTTATGTCTTTTTACTGGACTTACATAGCTCTAACCTCAGTTCCATCAAGAAGAAAAGCAAGATGAAATATTGTGTATAGCTCAGGCCCTGGGTATATACAATTTTCTTTTGGACAATACTCAATATTTAGGCATTCTATGTAGCCTCTTATTGAATGCAGATCCGATTTCAGATATTTTCTTGATGGTGGATTTGCCTTGAATCACTTCAAATAGACTGAAAATCTGCCATATTACATGAATAGCACAAATTGATTGATTGTCATACTGTATAATATTCTGTTCTTCCTATTTCTTTTCCTGCTTTATTAATATGCTGTGGTGGTTAGCCTTTAATTTGTTGATTTTCTTGCTCTATTACTATTCTATTTGTCTTAGTTATTTACTGAAGAAGATGAAGATAGTGATCTCTCAGATAATTTCATTGTAAAGACATGCCAGAAATTCATCCCTGTAACTTGTAATGCTCTCTCTCTCTCTCTCTCTCTCTCTCTCTCTCTCTCACACACACACACACACACACACAAACAACCAAGTACGTGCAACCTCCCCGACCTGCACTCCAAGCAGGCTTCAGGTTACTTTTACAGTTTGGAAAAATCATTTGAGGTATTATGTTCTTGTTGCGAGTGGTGGTATGGGACATTTGAATGGTATATCTGATACAATTTGGCTTTTAATGGACTTAATTTTTTATTTTGTGCCAGGATAGACAAAAACATTTTCATTCTAAAGTTCATATCTAAAGAAGGGTAAAAAAATTGGTGAGGGTTTTAATTAGAGGTGCAGACGAGTCAAGCCCAGTCACAACTTTCGAAAGTTATAGGCTTGAGCTGGATCTTGGTTTAAAATTATGAGTCTTAAGCTCAACCTTGAAATTATCTTATTATTAATCTTGGGTCTTGCATACTTCACATCATTTAGAAACTCAAGCATTGCTCATTTGGGTTGTTTGGTCCTGAGCCTAATTTGAGCTCGCGAGCTGGCTCAACTTACTTTCTTTCTTTTTTGCTTCTCATTCCATCATCTCATTGCCCCTCAGTCATGTATATCATTCATCAAGGCCTCAGAATTGCTTGTTTGGTAGCTAATACCGTTGTTTGATCTTTTGATTTTGCACCATGCGTTAATTAATTTTTTGGTTTTAATGCAATGATTGTAACGTCTTCTTTGTTTCCTAACCTGCAGCTAGTTATGATGGCAATCGATTTATAACTATTCAAGACGGTGTATGGAAAGTAAGTTCTCAATTGGGCTAAGTAGGGGTGGGATTCAGATTTGGATTTGGGGTACCCAACCTGACCCTATCGGGTATTTCCCATTCGGGTAAGATATTTTTAGTCCCCCAACCTAAACAGGTATTTATGGGGGTACCCGAAACTTTGGAGGTCAGGGTATCGGGTATTGGCTTAGGGTACCTAATACCCGATTGGGTACCCTCATTAAAAAAAAAACTACTAATTATATTTTTAAGTATTATACATTTTTAACTAATGCCTATGTTATTGTTTTGTATTTGTTCTAACTTGTAAGACTTTAGATATTGAATATTTGATTTGGTTTGAAATGTATTTGGATAATGATTATTTTTTTTGAAAATTTTGTTGGTTTTATTTTGGAATTTGTTCAAATGTTTGGATTTAATGCTTTTGTGAGTTGTAACTTATGATGAAATATTATTGTGCTATTGTGAAAATGTGAACTATAAAGTGTGAGTTGAATTGTAAATTTGTGATAAATAGAGGATGATGATGATATTGACAAAATGTTATTATCAATATATGATATATATCATATATTAGACATTAATGTTTATATTTAAGTTTTAAAATTATTTAGTACTTGGAATTTAGACCTTGTGAATAATGAAATATAGTGCTATTAATTGGTGCATGATGAAAATAAATAATAAATTAACAAAATTTTAATTTTTATTTATTAAAAATAAATAAAAAACAGTAGGGTTTGGGAGTACCCCCGGGGGTACCCGACCCAACTTGATGGGGGTACCCCCATCAAATGGGGGTTGGGACTGGGGTATCAAAAAATGATACCCGAGCCCTCGGGTACCCGCAGTCCTTGGGGGTATCCAACCCCTACCCCCACCTAAGGCTAAGCTAGCTTAATGTGACCTTGCCTCAAATTGTGGCATTTTTCCGTTATGAAGCATGGCCAAAATTTTCAATCAAGACCTACTCTAACATAGTCTGAAGTTATGTCCAACTGCCTTAAAGGACCTTAATGCACCTATAACAGATCTCCAATATTTTAAATATCCAATCCTCAAAAAAGATTTCTTTGAATTGATTCTTAACTTCGTTTCTAACAGGAGTCAAAAATTTTGGGCAGGCTACACCTTTGCTTCTGACTATAGCGGTTGTTGAACTCAGCGACATTGCATTTGCTGTAGGTGTCCTATCATCAGCTACCCTGAGAGACAAGTTTGACAAAATAAAAGTTGGTATTATTGTCATGAGCTTTTTGTTTTTCTTTCTCGTCAGGTGGATTCCATACCAGCAGTTTTTGGTGTCACGCGGGATCCTTTCATAGTTTTCACATCAAATCTCTTTGCCATTTTAGGTGCATTCTTGCCCCTATAGCTCTGTTATAGTCTTCCCCATAGTTTTCATTATAGCTGATCCTCTTAAAGAATAACGCTGATATTTCTAAATTCAGGAACTTTTTTTAACACAAGAAATTGATAAATGTTACTCTTGTGTTTGATTTTTGAATCATAATAATATGCTAACAGTGTTGCAAATAAATAATTTTAAATGCCTTATTTTTGGAGCACCATGATCAGTTTTCTTGGGCTAATACACTTATAAACCAGGGTTTAATATAATTATTTAAAAGAAAACCCAGTTTGATATGTGGGAATGTTTTTTCCTTTGTCAAGAACAAAGTTTTATGATGGGCGTGTAAATTTTGGTAGGAGTCTTATGCTTGTTTTTTCCTTTTGTAGGTTTAAGGTCATATTACACACTCATTTCTGAAAGCATGGCAGATTTGGAGTATTTGCAGGTGAAATTTTGGTTGCTTTGTATGAATTAGGATGCTGAGATTTTGCTTGCTTACTTTGAATTTAGGGGTGATATGCTCTGTTATACACAGTTCATGTTGTTCCACCTTTTCTTTTGATATGATTAGTAGTTATTTGAATCTGATTTGAGGTTATCAATAGGTGAAGCTTTATGGTGGCATTTGGCCTGCCTAACGAATTGCAATTCTTAAGAAAGGGTTTACTAGTTTTAGCCCATGCATTAACCCCAGACCTAAAATTTTGTTCCTGTTTCTACCTTCCAAGTTCCCCCCTGGCTCCTAACTTTCTGCAGTCAGGGCCATGCAACTTCAGTTGTGTTAATCTGCCCCCCCTTCTCTTTCAACCACTCCTAGAGCTTTCCACCGCCTCGCTGATCCTTTCTTTCTTGCTGCATCTTATAGGCCTCTGGAAAGACTAGAAATGGTTGCTGAATCTTAGCTGGTGATAGAGTTTGAATGTTTAAAAACTTTAAGAAAATAATAGATGGATAAGACAAGGTTCTGGACTGAAGGCAGAATTGCTTTGTTGATTTTTAGTGGTCCTGGAAAGTGAAGAACCATCTTATTGTTGACTTTTAAAGAGTTTTTCTCAATAAACCTTGGAAGTATCAGGTTAAGTCAATCAGTGATGTCCCTTCTTCAATGCACTTCCCTTCTTTCCTCCACTATTTATGTTCCTATTTGTCCTCAGAGAACTAGTGAAGATGTTGCCTGCGACGAAGGCAATGGATAATTACTTCATTTGGTTGATGGCAAACAAAAAAAAAAAAAAAACAACAAAGGGCATAATATGTTGCAAATTAAGGGGACAATGAGGGGAAATGTACAGGTCGTCTGATTTCAATGTATGAGAATTACAAGTACCTATTAGCAAAAGAGAAATAAAAGTGAGGTATTAAAGTTGACAACCACAAAAAATGATGGTTTTATATTTCAATGTTTCTTATTTGCCCAATATTATTGTATGCAGCTTCAGTGACTTTTTCAATATAATATTTTCCGTTTTCATAATGTCTAACCCACTTAATGTAATTCCCAATTTTGTTAATCAGCCAGCGATTGGGGTTGTTCTTGGATTTGTTGGGTGCAAGATGATATTAAATTTCTTCGGTAAGTGTCTCTAGTTGCAATAAGCTCCCTCTGCTTTTTTATAGCTGCAATCATGTAAAAGTTTTGTAATTCTCACTGTCTATTCTCCAGGTTTCCATATATCCACTGAGGCATCACTTGGCTTGGTGGCCACAATGCTAACAAGCGGGGTGTTGCTGAGTTTAGCGAAGAAGTCTGACTAGAGAAAAACAAACTAAAGGTGGAAAGAAGAATCCTAAATAAATTCCATGTTTTTCTTCTATCATTTGCAAGGACACTTGCATTCTGTCTAATTTCATTTTTGCACATTATCACAGCAGCAATAAAACCGAATGGAAGTTCTTTTTTGTTGTATTATTTATTCCTTGTGTCGGATATACCATTTCCAATGTTTAGGAGAGGGAGGAAGGATCATTTTAAATTCAGCATGCAATGATGATGCCATAAATACTCTTTTATATCTTGTGCCAAGAGGAATATATATATTAGCATTTCGCCATTTTTCATGAAAATTCTCATATTACTGAAAATCAATGAGTACGGTGTATAATTGTATTTTTATATACAAAAAATAATAAAAGCAAACCTTTGGTTCCCTTAAAAAGTCCCCATTCTTGATTTAGATAATCTAGGTTCAGTAAGTGGGACAAGCAGAAGAATTCACTCCTCAGCTGAAAGAAGCTCCTCCAAATATTTCAGAAAATTAGCAACAATTTGGTAATCATAAAACCAAATGAAGATGTGTTTATAATTTTCTTCTATATGAGAAAAAATAAGAAAAAAAAGAAAGAGGTAAATTTATTACAATCATTTCTTTTTACAGACAATATGGGGCTTTTTGAAAATCAAGATTGTAAGGTTCTGTAAGTTTCATAATTCTTTACGCTACTTAATTTTTCAAAAATTTAACCTTTTTGACACCAAAATCTTCCTTTGTTTCTTACAATTTCATAAATTTTAAGGAAAGTAAAATAGATTTGGTAACAATCTTTATATATCACACGTTTCCTCCCCCTCCTTTTCTTCTACATTTTTTTTCTTTTTCTTACAATCATTATAGTAATTGACGAGAAGTTTATGTGAATGTCTCTTGATTTGGTTGTTTTATAGAGGCATGTAGTATAAAACAAATCATTGGGATGAAAAGTTGGAAACTTTCACAAGTTTTTTTTGAATTGTGGGAGATATGATTAGTTGAGAATAATAAACTATGTTGTTATGGACTTGTTCTTTACGAGCAACCATACGGTACTTAGCTCTTTGTTCACCCTTGCAACACTAGTTAAATTAGCCTCGCCCTTTTCAAATGCTACGTGTGCTAGGTGAGTTAGTCAAACTTTAAGAGCAATAGAGCGTTGAGAGAGAACCCAAAAGACTTCGTATTACTTGGTTTCTTACTTCTTAGTTCTTGGTTGATTTGCAAATGAACTCATACCCCTATTTACACTACTCTCCTCCTGAATGGACGGTAGAGATTAATTCAATTCTATGGGTTAGATTGATTCTCCAGAAATTTCCTAAACTAGAAATTTCCAAAAATTGCTCTATAACATTCTGTACAATTGTATAAGTATCTACAACAACTAGAGAACTCTAGGACATTCTTTAGCCTCTATCATAGTGCTTCCTCACATGTCTCCTATTAGGGCCCGACAACATGCTCAAAATCAAAATTGTAAGGTTCTGTTTGTTTCGTAATTCTTTATACTACTTAAATTTTCAAAACTTGACCTTTTTGGCATCAAATCTTCCTCTATTTCTTATAATTTTCTAAGTTTTAAGGTAAGTAAAACAAATTTAGTAACAATCTTTATATTTTGCATGTTTCCTCCTCCTTCTCCTCCTCCTCCTCCTCTTATTCTACATTTTTTCTTTTTTTCTTAAAACCATTGTATTAACTGTTGAGGGGTTTATGTGAATATTCAAAGTTCTTGATTTGGTGGTTTTACACTCATGTAGATAAAACAAATCGTAGGGATGAAAAAGTAGAAAATTTCATGAGATTCTTCTTGGATTGTGAAAATTATTATCAACTACTTTTTAAAAATCAAGATTTTAAAGTTTTGTTTGTCTAATAATTCCATATGCTACTTAATTTTTAAAAACTTGACCTTTTTGATGTCAAATCTTTCTCTAGTTCTTATTATTTCCTAAGTTTTAAGGAAAGTAAAAGAGATTTGGCAACAAACTTTACATCTCACATGTCTCCTCCTTCTCCCTCTCTTCATTTTTTTTTTCTGCTTACAACCATTGTAGTAACTAATGAGAGATTTAGGTTAATGTTCAAAATTCTTGATTTGGTGGTTTTATAGAAGCATGTAAGGTCAAATAGTTCATTGGGATGAAAAGTGGAAGATTTCACGAGATTTTTTTTGGATTATGGGAAATATAATCAGTTTGAAAATAATAAATCATGTGCTCAAAATCAAGAGAGTAAGTAGTGTTTGTTAGTAATTCCTCATGTCAAAACTTGTCTTATTTGGCATTCAATCTTCCTTTATTTCTTATTATTTCCTTCCTTTTAAGGAAGTAAAATAGATTTGGCAACAATCTATATATCTCACATGAGTTTTGAAGTTTTAAGAAAGTAAGTAAATTTGCCATCAAATCTCTGCATTGCATATAATTTCTGAAATTTTAAAGAAAGTAACAAATTTTGCTATATCATATCCAAAATCGAGAATAAAAATTGGCTTTGTCAATATGTTATTTAATTCTTTTACTTGATATATATATATATATATATATATATCCCTCTAAAGAATGTGCAAAACAAAGATTTGGAAAGGAAAAAGGAAAAAAGAAGAATTCATGTTATTTCTTCTGAGTGTAGAAAGATCTGCATAGCTCATGGCGAAGTACGCCCACATACTTAAATCACTTTCCACAAGTTCATTTGCAAGAAGACATACTGCTCATCAGAGCGAGAATCGATTATCCCAATAACTCCACTGAAAATCTACTCCAATTCAACATTGATACCTCATAGCGGAACATATAACATTATTACATGCCAACGAAGGTACATGCAATTTCAAGATTCAGCATCACCAAGTGCAGTATTGTTAATGTGAAAATCATATTTCAGAGGCCAATTTTGCCATTTAAATCCAGCTTTAATTAACACACATCCTTCTGAATCCGCAATCTTTAATTTTAATTTGATACAAGGATGCTATTATTTTATTTGGAATGCAATGAAAAAGAACTCTATGTATGTGTGTATAGTTTATCTGGTTTCTTTGCTAACGCTGGCTTTACTCAACAGAACATGGCTCATCCAAAGGATCTCGCGCACCCATCAGAATACAGATATCCACAACTGGGATCCATCAAAATATGGATACCCAAAACCAGGATCTTTCAAAAACAAGAAGTCTTATTTGAAGAGTACGTAACTGCATGGACAGCCTTGGCAGTTGGCAAGAACTGTTGGATTCAATTTGAGATTTTTTTCACGGTATTCTTCCGCGAGTACTGAATCCACATTTTCAACGTATAAGACAGTATAGAATAACATTCTCACTCCATTCTTCATTCTCCCTTTGATAGTATATTGAAGGGCAAAACTTCTTATATCACAATGATCTAGAAGCATGTTGTGCTTTAGCTGTTTCCCTCAACACAGCACCCACAATTGCTGCTTGCTCAAGACATTCAGCTTTATGGAGGGCATCCAAAAGAATCACACAAGTTTTGGTATATATATTACAACCCTTCATCCTGGTTTCTTCAAATAGCTGATATGCTTCCATTGCCTTATTTGCTATACTTAACCCTTCTATCATAGTGTTATAGCAGGCAGAATCAGGTATGCCTCCATTTGCTTTGAACCTCTCAAAGAGTTTATCGGCCTCCAATATATTTCCAGCCTTAGAAAGCCCAGATATCATGGTCAGATAGGTGATCACATTAGGTTTCACCCCTTGTTTCTGCATCTCCTGCCAAAAAACAAAGGCTTTATTGAATTTTCGAACCCTACAAAGACCATTGATAAGAATGCTGTAGGTTATGATATCAGGAGTGCATTTCAAGTCTTTCATTGAATTCCAGCAGACGAGGGCTTCGTTGATTTCTTCTGCTTTCACAAGTGCATCAAGCAAGCAATTCCATGTTTGGACATTTGGTGTTAAACCTTTTTGCATCATTTCCTCTATGATGAGATATGCTTCATCAATTCTGCCCACCTTTCCAAATCCATCCACAAGACTACTATAAACGACTACATTTAGTTCAATGCCAATTGATTTTGCTTCTTCAAAGAGCATATAGGCTTCATCAAGCCTGTCAATCTTAGCAAGCCCGTCAATGACACAACCATAAGTAACTACAGTTGGTTGATGACCTTTTGCCTTCATTTCTTCCAAAAGCTGGTAAGCTTTATTAACTTTACCTGATTTGCAGAATCCATCTATAACAGTGTTATAAGCAAGGGTATCAAGAACACATCCCTGTTCCTTCATTGCATAGAATAGCTCATACGTCTCACGAGCAAAGCCGGCCTTTATGAGGCCATGAATTAGAATTGAATAGCTTCGTGCATTGGGGGTAAACTGAGCCTTAATCTCCTCAAACAAAGCTCTGCCTCTTTCTGTTTCACCAGCTTTGAAAACACAATCCATATAGGTATTGAGGAGTGTAAGGTCAGGAGAAACACCTCTGCGGACCATTTCCTTATAAATCTTATGTCCATCCTCCTTTCTGCCAGACTTGAAAAAGTTCCTGATGAGGGACGTATAAACAATTGCATCTGGTATCTCATCAGAATCCAACATCTGCTCATACAATCTATATGCATCATCTGCTCGACCATGCCTCCCCAAGCCATCTATCAATGAACAGAACGTAACTTTATTTGGGGCACAAACTTTATGATCCATGTGAAGAAAGATGGAACAAGCCTCATCAAGTTTGTTAGCTTTACACAATCGGTCAATCATAATGTTAAGAGTCGTTATGTGTGGAACCAAGCCAGTTGCTTTCATGTCATCTTGTATTTCTAAAGCTGCATCGAGTTTCCCTGCCCTACAGAGCATGTCTATAAGGATATTATACGTAGAGAGGTTGGGCATGGCATCTTTTTTCATCTCATTAAAGATTTTTGAGGCCTCGTCTACTTTTCCTTTCTTACCAAGGCAAGTAAGAAGACTATTATATGCAATTACACTTGGTATGGAACCCTTGAGCCTTTGCCTCTCCAGCAAACTATATGCTTCATCAAACCTCCCGGCAGATCCATAACCCATGATCATGGTGTTATAAGCATATGCACATGGAACTGCCCTATTCTTCTCCATCTGCTCAAACAACTCAACAGCTTCGACCATTCTACCAGCTTTGCAGAGAACTCCTATCATGCTTGTAAACGACACTTCATCGGGCATGAGGCCACGAGTTTTTATTTCATGAAAGAATTTCCAAGCCATATCCACTTTACCAACCTTACCAAAGCAGTCGATACACACGTTATATAGAACAATATCTGCATCAAATGAATTGCTCTTCATCTCATCTAACAAGGAGAGAGCAGCATCGATCCGGCCATCACGAGCGAATACATGAATCAGAGTAGTAAATAAATGCACGCTAACTTCATAGCCTAACTCCTGCATTTGATGAAAGAGGGAAAGCATGAGATCAGGGTAATTGGGCTTATGAACCATGGCTAATGCACCTATGAGAGTTGTGTAAGCTGAAAAAGCCGGGCGGAATTTGAATTTTCTCATGGTTTGGATAAGATCAAATGCCTCTCTCAGTCGTTGTGCTTTCACACAGCTCGAAACTAACCCTACACTTGTTTCAAAAGAAGGACCAAATCCAGCAAGACTCATTTCCTCCAAAACATGTTCAAATCGGTCAAATTTCTTACACCTAGCCATTAAAATGAGAAGTGAATTGTATGTTTCTGGAGAATTCACTTGGTTGGTCACCTTCTCAACCCATCTAAAGTAGTTGACAGCTAAGTCAACATCCTTCATCCTCCTCAACACTCCAATTACCACATCTGCCTGAGGTTTATCATCACATGAAGATAGAGCTTTCTCTAAGGAAGGTCCCCAAGGACCACTTTCTAAAATCCGACATACATTTTCAACCCCCCGTTTAACAACTTCATGTTTTCTCAAATTTTGACCATCTCCAGCACTAATATGAGAAACTGTCCACTTTCCCTGATTGAATGATCCTTCATTTTCTTTGTCAACATCCCTGTTAGAGGGTCCGTCATTACAAAATGAAAATCTCTTAGAAAACTTACACAGGCAAAAGGGTTTCAGCTCAAGCTCCAATTTCAACCCTGCAGCAACACATGGAAGCAGAAAGACACATAAATAACATAAAAACTATAATTCAGATAATCTTGAAAGCTAGATATACAGAACCACCCCACAGTCCCATTTAAAATAAAGAATGTGCAAAAATATATTGAGACCAAAAAGAATAAGTCAATCAATTATCATGTTCTTGATAATTCACTTTAATTTCAATCACTTTACCTGGGTTTATGAGGAGCCTTCTCATTCTTGAGTGCCTGAGAGGGTTTTGGCAGATGAAAGACAGGGGTTTTGCTGAGATTTTTGGGCCACCTAGAAGAGTGGCGCTGTTCTCAAAGATTAGTGTCGTTGTCCGCTGTTTTTTGTATGTAAACACGATTTTCGGCTCCAAGGTTGTGTTGAATGGCAATCAACGGGAAGAGGGTTTTGTCTTTTTGACCTTCATTTTTTAGATGAATCTTTTTGATTTTAAATTTTATTAACATAAGCGGAACAATGGGAAAATGTAGTGGGGGCAACCAACGATGAATCTGATTAGCACAGCCCTATGGTTAGTAATCCTAATTATATGAACTTTCATTAGCGTGAGATATTTAATTTAAATTACAATCAGTGTTTAAAAGATGATAATAGTTCAATTAATTGACGATTTGTAAAAAATAAATAAAGTAATAAAAAATGACGTTCAATTTTTTTTAGATGAAGTCCATGAAAAAAATACAAAAAATAAATATACCTCAATTAGTTTAAGGTATGACAAAATAATATGAAAAATAAGAGATCACGCGTTTTTTTCAATTTCCAAGATATCACTCCGTAATATTATTAAAAATTTCTTTGACTTTGAATAATGTCTCCCTAAAATGTATTCATTTTAATCAAAAATTGATGATTATCATAATAGTTCAGAATAATATAATGAGAAACAAAAGAAACAATATGGTGTTTTTCATCATAGCACTAGTCATTTCAATGATTTAAATTTCATTTGATTTTAACTATTTTGAGTAATATTTTGTTACAATTCATTTTCTTTTTAATAGGTTTAACCTCAGTTTTTATTATAATGTAAATGTAGAAATAGTATCACTCATAGACTAGAGTTAGGGTTGTCAATAGATTGGATTTCGATCGAATTATGCTAAATTCAAGTTCAAATTGGAAAGTAATATACCAAATCTAAAATCGATATAAGATTTATCGAATTTGTGGTTGGTATAACTATATCAAAATCCAAATAAAAGTCAAATATCCATCGGATATTCGAAAAAAAATTCAAATTTAAATACTTCAAAAATTATTATATATTTATTATTTTTTTTAAAATTTTAGTAGAATCCAAATTCAAAATAGTCATCATTAAAAAAAATACACAACAAATTAATGAATAAATTTTTAAATCTATTGATCATTGAAAGGCAACAATAGAATTTAACTTATCATATTCATTGACCAAATTATTACATTTTAAATTCTATTACTGATAATAATACTTATTTAACACTATAAATATATAGTTATACTTGATTTTTCAATCAATTAATTATAAACTCAAAGCTTTATAAAAAAAAAACTCATTTTGATCAAATCAAGATTTGCATTGCATTCTTGTCATATCATAACATTCGGCTCCTGCTCATTATTCTTCTTGTATTATTTTTTGTTATAAAAATAGAGAAATAAATGATGTAATTATGATATAAAAAAGCTCAAAATCAAAAAATTTATATAAAAATCACTTGATTTGCTATATTGCATAGGATTACTTCCTTCATCCAAATATCAACTTTGGTATTGCTATAGGACCTTGTGTATACGTGTGTGTAATATTATATATAATACTAAATATATTTGAATTCGAATTATTAGTTAATCGGATCGAGCCATATTCATGTCGTTCCATTTATTTTGGATTAATATATTTTTTAATCAAATTATATTCGTTGAATCTTTTATTAGCTAAAGATTCTAAATAATTAGATCGAATTATAATTAAAATTCGCTCCATTAATAGCTTTAACTGGAGTGGATGTTTCAGCTCAATTCCAAGGCCCCTCAACAGAATCACGTGACATAGCCCATCCCATTTCAACAAAGGTTCAAAACATATGGACTAAAAGAAGTCTATTGGGGCTAAGATCGGGCCAATATTGGGCCGTCTCGCTGATCTAATGAATTTACATCCAACTAAGGCCCAATCCACGACTCTTGGACAAAATCTCGTGTTTATACGACACGCACAGGAAGTCGCTTTGAAACCCATACTCGGATAAACGCTCGCGTTTCTGCAAGTAACGACTATAATTCACAAACTGCGGAAAATATCTTCTACTGCACCTCTCGTTCGCATGTTAGTCCTCCTTCCTATTTTTTCCACAATTCAAAATTATTAAAACGCAAAGTCGCAAAGTATAGTAAGAGTTTCTGAAGAATTCTATCAGTTTCCTTATTGGCCCCAAGGTCTCTGTTCAAGAGCTACTCTCTAACAATGGCGACCACCACAGCGCCTGAAGTCGAAAACCCTAGAAACACTGCAGATCTCAATTTAAAGCCCGAGGCCACTGAAGATGCCTTATCAGCCCAGCCACCGCAATCTTCCGGTGGAGGCGCCGACGAATCGAAAGGTAAACCGGAGGTGGCGGAGAAAACCAGCGATGTTGACGAAGGTGACGCGGTTACTGATATTCAGAAGAAGATGAAGCGTGCGGAGAGGTTTGGAATGCCGGTACATCTGTCCGAAGAGGAGAAGCGCAATTCTCGAGCCGAGAGGTACTTTATTTTCCTTGTAGTACTTCACGGGGTATATGACACCTCATTGCTTTGATTAGGAAATCTATCGAGAAGGATGACTGGGACTAGCCTTTCTTGGGTTTTTTTCTAGGATCCCTTTATCTATTCTCCAACTATACCTAGGTCTATATAGATTTCTCTATCAATTCCATTACCTTATCCTTAGCCATGAAGTTCCAACATTTTCTCCTTAATTGACCTGGGAGTGGGTCCTGGGCATTCTCGAAAAGAAAAAAGAAAAAAGAACGAAGGTATAGATTTTTGAATTGGTATATTCTGATTAGGGTTAGGGTTGGAAGTTTGGGGTGTTTGACGCGTTACTTTTTTTAAAATTGGGAATTCAAGAATTAGATATTTCATCACATTATTGTCATAGAGTGGACGCTCGAAGCACTGTGGTTTTCACGACATTTTCCTACTTCACGCAGCATTTAGATTTTCGAATTGGTATATGATGCTTAGCGTTAGAGTTAGAAATTTGGGTCTTTGATGCATTTCTTGTTTTAAAGTTGGGAATTCGAAAATTAGGTATTTCATCAAACTGTTGTTGCTAAAAATTGAGTCTTGGAAGTATCATTGATTCCATGACATTTTCCGCATTGGTACCTTTAGAATAGATATGGCTGGACATGTGGTTTGAGTCCTAGCACATTAAGTATCACTGCATGATATTGTTACTTGCATCCTGAGTTAACATAAAAAATCACAATGTTGCGATGCAACTATTTATTCTTGTGGAAGGATTTTTTCCTAATAACCAAGTCTTTTGGGTTGTGGCATTAGCTGTTTCTATATTCTCATGCCATGATGTGTTCATTTGTCTCTGTTATATCTTTCAATTACAATTTTGGTCAACATTAATGATGAAAGTTGTCTACATCTGTATTTTTATTGAAGGTTTGGCACTGGTTCTGCTGTCACTGGATTAGATTCATCAAAGCAATCTGAGGAGCTGAAGAGGAAGGCTAGAGCAGAGAGGTGTGTCATTTTCTATTGATTTTAATGGATGTACTTTTGGGTGAGTTTCTTAACCCATTTTCGTTTGTTCCATAGGTTTGGGATTGTGCAATCTGTCCCAGCTGATGAGGAAGCAAAGAAGAAGGCTAGACTTGCTAGGTTTGGGTCCTTTTCTCCGATTGATTCAGCAGAGGAAGATAAAAAGAAAGCAAGGGCACTCAGGTTATAGGCTGTTTCGCTTTTATTCATCTTTGTTTCAATATAATGTTACTGATAATTTACATGCATTTATAATTGTGACTTGTGAGCCATCTTATTTATCATGAAACAGAAGAGAATTAACAGAACTTTTTGAGTAGTTGATTTGATCAGTTAGGTCAACACCATTCTGCAGGTTTTCGCAGCCAAATTCTAGTTCAAAGGCGAATGGCAATGGGACCATTGAGGTGGTAAGTTTCTTAGCTATACCTACTGGAATGAGATGCGTCAGTTTTCCATCTAATTCTTGGGTTCTTTCTTTTGTTCTTGGTGCACGTCTCAGGAGACAGCTATTGCTGGCAAGGCTGGTGAAGGAACCTAAATAAACTATCCTCTATTATCAATAGTAAGACATTCTCTTTTCTAAAAAGTATTTGATGCACTCTTATCCATCTAGTCACTCAGAGTACATGGATGATTCTTTTTGTTCCTATTCCTAATTGTTTTTATTCTCTTCTATTTTCAGGATGGTAGGTTAGGGTATCAACTTCTTGCTCCCCCACTTTCTTGCTGACTTCTCAACCTGGACTCCTAGAACACCTTCCTTCTACACATAACCTTTGATGTACAAGGGATTACTGTTATCTCTAATTCTGGACTCAATTATGGTTTACCTGGTGAGGCCTGGGACAATTAACAATCACCTCCTCTGTGTCAATATATTTGAACTGGCCTATCAACCATATCAGAAATACCAAATTTAATGCCTAAAGAATGGTTTTTTACTGTCTTGTTTTAGATAGGTCTAAGCCCAACCTCCTCGTGGGGCTTTTAACTCTTGTTCATACCCTGTCTTTGTTGACTTGATTGCTAATGTAGGTTTGCCTGACAACTTTTTCATCAGCAAGTTTTTGTACTTTTAGTTGTTCGATAGGTCTGTAACCGTAATTTGTGGTCAAAGCCTTGTGGTTCATCCGAAGTCCCTTGTCGGGTTTCATTTTAATTTGTGCTTGATCCCACCATTACCTTTCTGAAGTCATACAGTGTCAGAAATTGCTTAGTATTAACTTGTGACTCCCTCCCATAAGGGACTGATCATCTGTTTTCTTCCCACCCTTCCCCCTCCCTCTCCCTCTCCCTCTCCCTCTCCCTCTCCCTCTCCCTTTTGTGTGTGCACGCTTGCGTAAAAGGTAGCTAGTACGATTCACCTATACTAGTTTTTAAATTGTTGCTGGGTTTAGAAATTCTTGGTCTTCACAAGTCTGAAAAGTTACACCGCTTACCTACTTAATAGCTGTTTAAACACGTTATTGCTTGTTGAGAATGTCTCTGTTCTAGAAAGTCGCCTTTCAAGCAAAAAAAATATGTTTTGCATTTTGAGTTATCTTGAGATGACAGAAAAGGTAAGGGTCACAGCCAAATATTTTTCAATAAAAGTTCGGAAAAGATCTCTTGTATTTACTGGCTGATGGTTTAGTTCTCTTCAGTGCTTATATTTTACTTTAATTTACATTTTGGACTTGCACGGTTTGTATGCTACATATGTAAAGACAGAATTAATGGGAAAGTCTACGTGTATTTGGTAATATTTCCAAAAAAGAAAGAAAAGGAAAGATCAGATATTGGAGCATCTGCGATAGCACATATATTCTAATTTGCTTTGTAGTTAAATATTTTCTGTAGTATGTTGTAAGTATTTTTGATATGGTTGGTCTTTTGAGATACATTGCCATCAGGAGGTGTTTGTCAATTGCTCATGTTCTCAGCAGGTGGATCTGCTAGGGTTCTTCAACGTGCAGAAATGCCATTGACTGGCATATACTTGTAATCTTGGGCTAGTTCATTTTTGTTCTTTTGGATAGCGGTACTTGTTTAGTTAGAAACTTTGTATTCATGTTTGTCACATTTTGTAAATTGGTTGGAAATCCTTCTAGTTATGAATGCTATCTATTGCTACCTTTTTGTTGTTTGGGAAGGACTGGGATACCGGCATCCTTTTTTGCTTTGGAAGTATTGCATGTACATGAGATCAATGTAGAGCATGTCCATCTCAATGCTCAAATTTGGCGATGGCTGATACTAGTTTCTAAATGCTCTAAAGGATTGTGACGAATTTTGAAATTGAGCAAGCTGAGCTCAATTTTGAGGCTCGCAGGTTGGCTCCATTTGTTTGCATTCTTGCCTAATTGGCTAGCTAAGAAAAATGGTGTCCGATTCAACTTGACATGATTTTTGCTTATAGATGGGCTGTTTGAGCTGGCCCCAAATTTTACAAGTTGCAACTCCTTTAATGCATGAGAACTATTATAAAGTCAAATTGCAATTGCACCAGTCAAATCAAACTCCATAATAAATACGTACATTATTACAACAACTCATGTTTTTCAACTTCAACTATTAACATCCCAAAAACCATTTATAATTTCAAAAGTCGACCAAGCACAATGGATTGAAATACTGGCTGGATCCATTGCCATCCTCCTGGCTGGCCAGTTGTACATTAACGCATTTCCAGCTGCATTAGGTTGAGCCTTGGGTATGGTGATCCAACCTTTAAGCTAGCTGGTGAAAGGCAAACAGTTGTATGACCAAGTTCCCTTTCAAACTTGTCCTCACTGTCGAACTTAAATCAGAAGGATTGAGAGAATATATAATTATAAGATCAGCAGTAGTTCTTCCTAATGATCTGTACTCAAATTTGATTAGAGTTAACTGATGAAATTAAGACTGTTAAAAAGACCAGAATAGAAAGACTGATAATTACATTGAAGGAAGAGGGCACCAGCAAAGGGGCAAAACACCCGCAGATCTATCCTCACATCCATAAATTTTGAAAGACGGGCTTCACTAAATAAAAAGATGAAGGTACACTACGAGTTAGCAAAGAAGGGAACACCACCACCTCCTCTAATAGAAACAACAGAACTCTGAGAAGAGGTTCTTTTCATGGAAGATTGATCTATAAAGACAACCACAACCGTGATATCATCGTGGAAATGCCTCCTCACACCTCTCTCGATTTTCTTCAAGTCTGAGTATCTCATTTCTCTTTTCTTGGCCGCCACACGAAGAGCAGCTTTAACAAGTCTCCTAGCAATGCCCTGCTCGAGAAATACATATTAAACGGTTTAAACGGGATTTTTCCTTTTTTCTTGAGAACATAAGTTTGCCAGTTGTAGGGATCAGGCGATTGAGATTTATGTTGAGAAAAGTTTTTCACACAGCATATAAATGAAAGACTTACAGAACGTGGATAGCTGTTGACAACATCAACTGCCTCCTGGTTGCTAAGGTGCTCCCACAAACCATCTGAAGCAAATATGAGAAACTGATCGTTGGGATTGAGCTTGTGTACAAGTATTGATGGTTCTGGGCTGAGAATTGGCTTGCTGAAGGGCTCAGATAGCCTAAATTTGGCCAATAGTGGTTCTCTATTGAACTCCTGCCTCTTAAGATAGGCGTCTCCAATGGATCTTGAAACCTGGTAGCAAAAGATGACAGCAAATGATTCATTTATAAGAGTGAAGCAGAATCTCCAATGTATAAAATATAATGTCAAGCACATAGTTGGCACATAACTTGATCTGTAATATCCCATTTGGTATTTCATAGTCTAGAGCACTTTTGCTCATCAATACTTGCGAGATAAAGAAGTGCAAAGAAGCAAGAGGGTACCTGTATAATACCCTTCACCCGCCAAACTTTGTGCTTTAAAACAACAATTTGTGAATCATCAGGATGCAAAGTCCGTAGTTCATCTCTAACTGATTCAACATTGGCATTGTGCTCCATTGATAATTGAATGGCCGACACTCCTCTAGCAGCCTTATCTGCCCGGCCTAAGACTACTCTGGAGTCTCCAGCATTGGCGACATATAGTAGCCCATTGCATATCATCCCCACCAAACAGCATGTCCCCACAGAAGCGATTTGAGGCTTAATAGACCATTGCTGCCTCACTAGGGAAAGAAAATCCTCTTCAGTTGCCAAGAAAGCCTTTTTAATAACGTTAGCAGATATCTCTTGATTCTCGGAGGCAAATTCTGTACCAAGAACAAGATTACAGAAAGCAACATATGAATATGTTTTAAGAAAACCATGGTTTACATCTACAAAGCTCTTCAAACGTCAATGCAATGAAATATGTTTGGCTGTTAACTTTTTAGATACATACAGAAGCGCCAAATTTGATCTTGTAAAATTTCTGTAGTTTTCTACCACAGCAATAGTATGATTTATCATCATGAAATATGCTGTAAATCATGTAGTTCTTCCAATGGTTAACGATGTTTATTAGACCAGAAGAGATTGCTCTGGAATTATCAAGCAAACTAATCATTTAGAGAGCCACTTCTAGCTTTCTACTAACTCGTTGACATATATTAGCTATTTTGTTGATATATATAGCATGTCTTCTTATCTATTCGTCTACTGGGCTTGTGTATCAGTTTTTACAATCGTGTATGGGGAGTCATTTTTCCATAGGATTCTTTGAGAAAGAACTTGATGATGCAAATTAACAAATGGAACTTCCTGATATTAAAAACTATCGAGAAGCTCAAAACTTGATGAATTAGTCAATCCAAGGATAAGAAACATACTCTTGAGATTGGTGAACAGGCTTTCATTTACAAACCGAGAAGTCTCTGGTCCTCCATGTCCATCATAAACTCCAACAAAAGTACCACATGGTCCTGAATCAAGTGAACTCAATGGTCCTGATTCAAGCTGGCTTTGATCCTCCAACAGGCCATTGGCTTGAATTACCGCCATTGAGAATTCTCCATTTACATGTTGTCCCAAATCCTTAGACCACAACAGCCCATCAACCCTGCCAGTCGAATCTCCCCCTCTCTGATTCCCATTTCCTCCCCTCCTCCTTCCGTCACCCTCAACTGATGGTCTCCAACAAGGCTTCACCATTTTTATGCAACCAATCGATATAGTGTACTACTTCACATAAACACTACATGTCCAAATTATCTAACAACAATGAATATACAACTTTAACAATGTCCTCAAAATACTCACAGCTTTCAACAACAACTTATATAAACACACATACACACACTCAGACACACATCCCTTTACACATATCATCCAAAAGAACCAGCAAACAATATTTTCATCAATCCCAACCTCAACTCCAGCTTTTGCTTATGTTCCAAACCCACAACCCCAATTCTCAGAACTATATACCCACCAGCACTGCAAGGCCTAGACACCATTAATATGCAGCAAACAAACAAAGAACAGACGATAAAATAAAAAGAACCAAAAGGATATGGGCAAAATTTACCCAAAAAAACTGTGTCTCCAAGACAAGGAAGCAATAGTTATATGGGTGAGTTCAGAGAATACAGAAAGGTGCTGCCCTTGCATACCTTGAACCTGGGTTGAGTATATGTGGGCCTTCCATGGTTTTGTGTCACCTTTCAACAACAGCCTTAGCTGTAAAAACCCATATAAGATTGATGGTGACAGAGTTTGTTCCTGGATCAGAGGGATCAAAACAAAGAAGCAAATGGATAACAAAAAGAAAACTTGGAATTTTCTTGGCAGAGAGAAAATCTTTCAAGATTGGTGTCAGAATGAGATCTCAGATTATGATTATTATGAAGGGGTGAAGGTACAGGGACAAAAAAAATAATTAGGAACAATTAAAGAGAATTGTTTTCAAGTGAAAAAATAAAAAGGACAAATTGTTTTGGATTATTATAGTTTAATAGTGCCCTGGGCTCCTGGCTTCTCTCTCCTTCCCTCTCCCTCGTTTCTTTGTTGGGGTTGGTTCTTGTGGCCAGTTAGATCTCCAGGGTTTTCACTTAGATGGCCAAGATTGGAGTTTTGTAACCTTATGAGCAGCTAGCCACCATTTTAGGCAATTTTTGCTCATCTCATTTTTCACTTTATTTAAAATATCTTTACTTTTTCTAATTTTTTATTTTAACAGTTTATTTTGCCTTTACTAAATTATGAAATCTTTTAATACAATATAGCTAATGGCAAATTATAGAAATTTCAATACTTTTACTGTTTTATCACACCAAAAATGAAATTGCTTGGAGCTTTGAATACTTGTACCAGTTTTGAGGTTATTTTCTTGGTTGTTATCACACATAAAAATAATAAAAGTTCTTGTCACAAACTCTAAAATTTTCATGCCTTTTTTCTTGTAAATAGAAAATGACAAGCATGTCTTAGATGGATAAATATGATTATTTTAAGAAGCAAGATAGCAAGACTTGATTTTGATCCTCAAATTAACTTTCTCTATTCATTTTTTAGCTTTGGTAAAAGATTCCAACCTCCTTTTGCTTCCAAAGATTACTAGTGATCTCAATTAGGTGATTAAACAAACAAGTAATGGGAAAAATATACAGAACCCCCTAAAAAATATTAGGAAAAAGAAAAACTGAAAAGACATAGTCCTTCAATTTATTCTGTATTTGATTTTGGGGCTTTATCACTCATTTAATTACTTGCTTGTGATTGTTCTCATTCTTAGAAAGAGAGAGATAGAGAATTATCCGCTTTTATTCAATTCATATGATGAATTGAATATTATTACATCTAAATTATGAAGTGTTAAATTTAAAATGAAATGCTTCATTATTAGTGTATAATGCATGGATTCGAAGAACTCATTTTCAACAAATTTGCTATTCTGTGACTTGAGTCAACCAAACCAACCTCACAATATATTGACATAGTATTTACTAGTATTCTCATTCCAATGGGAAATTGACAAATGCTAAGTGCTAAAATTAAGCACATTTTTTGTTTCAACTTGCAGGAAGATAGAGTCTATTAGGTGGGCTGACCTTGCTACAATCAATGAATGCAGTCAATGTCAAGAATGTGCTAGGGACCATAACACTAGAAAATGATTGAAAATGATCGTCTTTTTTGTGTATTTGGATAACATATTGATTCAATATTTTTACACATCAATTTGTTTTTATTGGGGTAGATTCATTCCCCAACTGACAAAGAACTATGGTGATTTTCAGAGTAAAAAAAGTGTGACACTGAATTTAACCTCTTTAGAGCAAAGTTGGTGGATGAAAGAGGAAGAATTTGTGAAAGTCCATGCAAGTTGGTGGTTTTCCTTGGTTGGCCATGTGAATTTCAAGACCTCTTTTTACCCCCAGAAGAACAGTTTTGTGTTGAAACTCTGTTAGCTAGCAAATGATCATATTACCAACTCCATGAGCAAGGCAAAATCTTTCTTCTCTTTGAATTTCTTTAATTTTCTTCTCTTTTTCTTGTCTTACACTTCTAGTTTTTCTCATTTGCAAGAAAAAAAGTAGGGAGAAAATTAGTTTAGTTGAATTGTTGAAAGTTGGTTTGAATTAAACTTCATGGCCAAATGAGATGTGAATATTTTTTTATTTATTTTAAACATTTTTATATGTGTATATTGTATATATGCAGCTAGAATTGATTAGGGTGTGAATTACGGATCTTACACATAATAATGATCTTTTTGATCTTGCTCGTATTCTAATAAAGAAAGAGAATCAACTATCTTTTTTATGGCAATTGTTTACAATGCTTATTCTATATGCATTTGAAAAACCAGCTCATAGTATAGATGATTTATTTTCTACCATCATTCTTCAAAAGATCCCAAAACTTTGTTATAGAACCCCAAGTTCCTCCAAAATCTGTCACTCAAGGTGGTTGTGGTGGAATCGCCTTTAACAAAAGATCCCAAAACTTTGTTATAGAACCCTAAGTTCCTCCAAAATCCGTCACTCAAGATGGTTGTGGTGGAATCGCCTTTAACAATAACGACTTATGTTAATTAAAAGTGGATAGTAGACTGATTATATCAATCAACACTTATTTATAAAATATTATAAAATATTAACGGTGACACTATTGAGCCCATTAAACACTCAACCTACTGTATTTAAAATTAAGTTAACTAAATTATGAAATATTTAGCAATATAGAACAAGTCATTAAAGTTTGGCTTATTTTCGAATTGATTAAAACTTAATTGCCATTAGACTTGAACTGATCTCAAATGCTTTATAGACACTTCAAAGAGCAGGAACAAAATATTTTTGAATTAGATTTAGTTTGATCATATACACGCATTCTTAAATTCAGTCACCTAATTAATGTAAGAAATGTTTAGATTATTGCCCACGTTTTCTAAAAATATTTTTTGTGCTCCAACTTGAACGAGTCTATGATTAGGTAGTCTTTAACATTCTATAATCTTTTTTCTAATGCTTATGAGGGTATTCGGCTAAATTTATTTAAAATAACTAATAAACTTATGCATTTCTAAGATATTATTAGTACTTATAAGATGTTGATCCTATTTTAAAAATAAGCTTTTGAAGTATATAGATAAAAATTAGATTTTAGATCTTATGAAATGTTAGTGTTGATAATTTTATAATTAATAATTAAAATTAAAGGAACTTTTTAAGACTTTAAAAATAGGAGGGTGATTGGAGGAGCTTATAAGCTCCTATTAATACTTTATATATAAGATGTTTATAGCTTATAAAATGGTATAAAGTGTTCGGTAAAATCTTTTAGAAAATGCTTATAAACTTCTAAAATAAGATACTAAAATTTTAAAAACTTTTTTTTAACAAAGTAAGAAGTTTCTAATTTATTTTTAAATTTTAAAAACTTTCTTTCATGTTAACCATATTAATTGTCAAATTGTCATTATTAATATCACATAAACTCCAAGATCTTGTTCTATAAGACACTTCAAGATCTTATTCTATAAGACACTAAACTAAACACGTAGTTATAAAAATGAATTAAAATAGATATTGATAGGATATCAAATATAAAAATATGCTGACACAGAAAAAATAGATAAAATTAACTTATTCATATCACTACCACATAAAAAAATACCTAAATCAGGAGTCAAACTTTTTTCTAAATTATTGTGATTCATAAATATAAAAATAAAAAATAATTATAACATATATTCATTTTCAAGAAAAACAACTTAATTCACAAATAGAATGATTCTATAAAAGTGGATATTAAAAAAAAGGACAAATATTATTCTATTTTGAAATAGTGAATTGTATGCTTGAACTATTTTTTATATAAATTATTATTAGAATTTTTATTTTAAACATGACATATCGATTAAATTACATTAACAAATAAACTTATTATGTATACATCTAGTTACACACACACACACACACACACATATATATATTTGTCCATAATATGTGTGTGTGTGTGTGTGTGTGTGTGTGTTTGTCCATAATTATCCAAAAAATTAAATTTGAGAGTGCAAATGAAAAATATTAGAAGAAACTATTAGACAACATTTATAGAAAGAAGTACAAAAGCTACCTATTAAAATAAGGAGTTATAAGAATTAATATGAAAATTCTATATATTAATATATATTGAATATTTATCAAAATCAGATATGGAGTTACAAAAGATGAACTAATATAATCTTTTTATATACTAATATTAAAATAAATATTGATAGAATATTATTATTTGTAGATATATATATATATATATATTGATATATGCAAAAGGAAAAAAATTACAATATAGAAGGAGTTGCAAAAATTATATATTAATATATAGAGTTGCAAAAATTAATATAGAAAGTGACACGTGTGTTATATATGAAAATTTGTTGACATAAAAAAAATAATAATTATGAAAATATGTTATAGGAACTAGGGAATTACACATATTATATCTAAAATATATTTATATGATAAATATGAACAAAATTAATTTATTCATAATATTTTCATATAAAAAATATCCTTAAAGTAGGATTGAATATTTTTTTACTTACTATATAATCGATTGGGTTTTACGTTATTAGGCTAAACCTCGCGTGGCTTTTTTGTAATTAATCCTTGCTTTTCTGGTTCCAAGAACAAAATGCTGAATTTGACTGACTGTTACTGGTAATTGCGGTGCTTTGGGGCACGGAAAACACTTTATTTCATGAATGGCTTTTGTCGCATCATTTTCATGTGCTACTACTCTTTTGTTGTTGAAAGCAAGGGCAAATTTGGCATACACGAGATCCTTCTCGAGTCCTTTTTTGACCAAAATTTCTCGTTCACCCAACTTCCATAAATCATGGACTTTGCATGTACAAAGATGAAACTACCCCTTATAAGCACTAAAAGCTTTTTTATTTTGGGAAATCTTAATTTTAATAAAAAATTGAATCGTAAATAGAGAACTACACAAGCGATTCATTTAATTTATTATAGATATTTTAGAGTTAATGATTGAACGCAAACTAAAAATACTTTTTTTTTGTAAATAAATGAATAGATAACTCGATCTATTTTTGTATATGATGCTCTTAATATTTGACAATTACCTGATCTTAAGATCAATGAATACTTTGAACCCTCTTAAGAAAAGAATCGAAATTCAAAGCTAAAGTTTGCTACTTAAAATAATTGCTCAAAACCAAAATTTTCGAACCAAATTCCACCAATATCCTCATTGTCATCCCAGAGA
The DNA here is from genome assembly GCA_014898725.1 of Jacaranda copaia. NCBI lineage: Eukaryota > Viridiplantae > Streptophyta > Magnoliopsida > Lamiales > Bignoniaceae > Jacaranda > Jacaranda copaia. The sequence continues at coordinate 1,194,544 of JACGDI010005757.1, forward strand.
TTATGCTAGCCATGCGCAAGACTTGAGTGGGAGACATGAAAACATTGTCATGGATGAAGAGTCATATAATATAACAAATCAAGAAGATTTGCCATTAGTTGAACAGTCTGAATCTGTGCATACATGAATTTGAACCATTTATTCAGTTCAAGCACTCTCCTGCCCCAATATATGCATCCATCACACAAGAAAAACCCTAATAATCTATGCAGACAAGTGAATATATGCATGGAAATTAAATTAATCTAACCAACTTTAATCATATTTTTCATCCGCCTTCTCTCCATTGAACTTTGTAGTCGTTCTTTAGCATGTCTTAATGCATCCAGAACTTCTTTCACAGTCTCATCAAGAACTTCTGGATCAATGCTCTGATTTTTCTGTGGCATCTCAACTGGAACTAAAGCCATTGAATTATCTGTGTGGTCGTCAGGATCTCGATCATCGTCTTGCTTACGGCCTTTTTCACAAGAAGATTCGATACTGTCATAGGCAAAATCTCTATCAGAAAACAAATACAAGAAACAATGCGAAAGGAACTTCAATGTTTGTTTGAACAGCTCACCTCTGCTCATCTGTGGTTGAATCGTAATAGTTTTGCCCAAAAATCTCTGAGAATGTTGGGGAAATTGGGCTTTCATTTGACCCCATTTCAAATTCTTGTCCTTTGAGTTCAGCCAAACTGACTTCAAATGCAGAATTTGGGCTTGTTTGCTCAATAAGTTGCGAATCATTTTGCAGTGAATTTGCAGACCCTTTTGGGGATTTAACATTCTCCATTGGTGCCGGACTCCCACACATTGTGGAGATATCCATTTGCAGATTCTCACTTTTTTCTGATTCCTTGGATCTCGAAGAAGAGGCTGTGGATGAGACAGAGGAAATGTCACTTTTATCCAACATGTCTGAGTTTCCTGATTCATCTGTTACATAGGAAATATTCATGGATTCAAGCCTCTTCATGAGGAATTTCAGCTTCTTTTCAGCCCTTCTGCTTGATTTTGCCTCTTCTTTCAACAGGTTTTCCAGTTGTACTAACTGGGATTTTCAGATATTGGAAAGCGGAAAAAAAAAAA
>JACGDI010005757.1:1203725-1215953 GCA_014898725.1 Jacaranda copaia
ATATATATATATATATATATGTTTTTTCACGAAGGTAATGAATTCAAGCATCAAGCAATTAGGGTACAAGACTTCGGATTCCACTTAAATCTTTTAAAACTTTGGTTGAATTTCTGGGATTCTGATGAAAAAAGTAAGATGGGCTATGAGGAAAGTCTCCTTGGAATATGCTTGCTGAATACGCGCATAAAGAACTAAGAAATTTTTTTATCACCATATAAGAATCTTTTTATTCAACTATGGTAAAATTCAGACTTCAGATTTGTATTTGTTTTCTTTTTGATAAATATTAAGGATTGACGTGAATTATTTGCTGATATAGTGATATTACTGTTCTCTATCATATTCCTTGGGTATGTCTCAGGTCCCCAAAGGGCTGAGTGGAACTAGTGATTTTATGAGAATGTTTTTGTTTAAGACAAAATCTTGGGATAGGGTTACGGAATAAATAAGGGAAAGAACAAATTGCCTCCGATCCGATGTATTCCCTTGTCTTGTGGCACTCCAATGAGTTCTAACATGCAACTCCAAGTAGCTTTCATAGTCCGAGAAATGCATTGTTGGAATTGGGTTGGAACTTGTTCTTCTTGACTCAGCCTAAAGCACTTGTACTTAGTTATGAGAAAGTAATAAAGTAAGTACCTAAAAAATACCCAAGCGAATTGCAAGATTGTGCTTTCTAAGGGTATATGAGAAAGTAATTATGGTTTGACGAATGTCCAAAAGTGGAATCTGAAAGGAATTGTTGTAGTTTGTTGAATTTGGAGCTGAGTGGGAAAGGATATTATTCCTAGAACTAGATACATGTGATCTTTCTTTTAAGTAATTATTTGGTCTTTAGTTTTGGAGATACGGAATTGTTTAAACAAGAATTTTTATTGTTTTGGCGGACCTATAACTGAAAGAACTTATTGTGTTTCTCTATGATGTTTTTCTTCTGTAATTATATTTGTCACAGGAGCTGATAATTTATGGAACCGAAATAACTTGAAAAATTTTAGGCGAAGGAAGTTACACTTACTATCATATATACTACATCCTCATGGAAAGAAATTGACATACGTGGAATAGTCATTGGATGAATTTCTCTTGAGTTATTGTCGAAGTTATATGTCCACAGCATGGTTAATGTCTCAAGTTGAACAACTTTGTTCAAAGAGCTACAAATATGCTTCAATGTGTACTTGCCGTGTCTACATGGCAAGCCACATGTTTCTGCAAATCTGTTCCTTATTTGAATTGATGTAATGTATGTTCCTCTCAGCTTCAAGGATCATAGTTGCTTATTCGAGTGGTCTAGATTTTGTGATTTAAATTTATATAGTGAATCAGATTTAGGATTTTACTCTAGTTCTGTTTCATGATCAAGAATTTAACTCTTTTCTATTATGTTTTTTAGTGCTTCTGTATGTGGTGATATTTGGCATAGTTTAGATTAGAAAGTTATGTCAGATTAAATACCTAGATGTTTCTTCTGTTAGTTTGAAATCAAGAGTTTTTCGAAAAATCTGAATTGGTGAAATTCTGAATATTAAACTCATGGGTGAAAAATATTGATTTCATCATATATTCCCCGGTATCAATCAAAGTGCATCATTTGTAAACATGCTATTCGGCAGTTGGTAGTGCAATTTTAGCAACACATGACTTGTGAGTTGTATTGACTAACTGGACAAGACGATCAACTGTATACTGTACTTGCTCCCCTAAAGAGCTTTATTTTCTAACTACTTTTCCCCATGATTTCTCATGGCCAAATTTATACCTCTTCAATACCACCTTCACTTGAATGAATCAATCTGAGGTATGATTTTTATCCTGGGCCAAGGGACATAGCGACATAGCAAATGTAGGAACATATCTTACTTTGAATGTCAAAATGTCCGGCCTATATTAGCTCTCTTTATCATTTGTTATTTTGCCCATGTATTTGTCTGTTATCAAATTCAGTTAGACATCATTCGGTTCCTCATGATTACTTTTTCACATGCTATCATCAGTCTTTATGATTGATTGCAAGTTCTTCCATATAGTAACAATTGTTAATCTCATAATTCAGTTCCCTTTTCTCAACATAGCATCTTTTTGTAGGTTGAAATATTTTCATTATCTGTAAAAAAGAGGCTCTAAACAATGGAGAACAAAAACAATCAGGACTTTACAGAGTCTTCATCAACTGAAGTCTTTAAGATTCCTGGTGAACCGGCCATTGTAATAAATGGGTTGCCTCCATTGTCATCGGGGGATGCCAATCTCATTCCTTGCGCCATTAGTGATTCACAGCCACAACCACAAAGACTTGCCGGCTTTGGGGAATGGTTGGAAGGAAGAGAAGTTCAGAAATTGTTTGGGGAGAAGTTGTTTAATGGTAGAGTAACCCAGTTTGACGCGGAAATGGGTTGGTATAGGGTAGTCTATGAGGATGGTGACTTTGAAGATTTGGAGTGGCATGAATTGATGGAAGTGCTAGTACCACTAGATGTTAATATCCCTTTGAAAACACTGGCCTTGAAGATCCTCAAGAAGAAACAGAAAGGTGTTCAAAAGTCTGCAAAAAGCAAGGTCAAAGGCAAGGAAAAATTAAGCGGCGATTCTTAAAGAAGCACCTTAATATGAGAACTGTGATGGAATTTGTATTGCTTTAGAATTGAAATTAGGTTCTGTATATGATCCGAGTAGAATGAATCCCATCTTGGAAGAAGTTTCATTCTCCAAATAATTCTACTCTGCAAACCTCTCTGCAATTGGCTTTGTTGCTGGAATCTTGAACTGCAGTGAGATGCTCAACTTTTCTATCTGATCCACTTGTTGAACTATCTCCAAACAGTCCTCTTTGCCAATATCTTTTCTGCTATCTTGTCATATGTAGCAGCAAAATCTTGCATTCTGGTATTTGGCGCTTTATTCTCTTCAACATTCCTGCCTGCCTCTCTTTATCAGTCCAAATGCAATCTGATATCTCCTCAACATTCTCCATGAAAGGTCCTATCCTATTAGGCCATTTCATCCGAAGGCTTTTTCTGGGGAATTTTGTGTTCCCCTCTGTGCTTCTGCATTCTCTTGAAGCCATAAATCAAAGCAGAAAGCATAGTAGCCCCAGGCAAACTCAAGAACACAAGTAACAAAAGAATTAATTTGAAGGGATTAAATGAGGAAGGTTGATAGGTTGGGAAAATGGCCAAAAAGGGCACTGGTTTATGTCTTTGTCCTCGAGATCAATTAAATTGGAAATAAATAAAAGCAACATCAGAGTATGATTTTTTATGATTTACACAAAAAGATGGTATTATATTTAAGTCTATAAAAATTTCTTTTGTTATTGCCATTAAATTCTAGTGATATGTATTAATTATTTCTATCTAGAAGGCAAAGTATAACTTCATTTACACTATTTGGACCAAATTCTATCATTGTGAGACCGGATTGGATTGTTTCAGAGTTTTTATTCTAACATAAGTTATAACTATTCTCCTAAATTGTGTACTATGAGATTGGTTTTTAATTTAATGATCTTTAAATGTATTCTTTAAAATCATTTACACTCATGGATTTATATTATTATAGAAAAAATTTATTTGTTCAATGTATAATTTTAACGAAAATTTGAATTCTTAATTCTTTTATTATGTAAAAAAAAATTATTGTTTTCTTAATGTTATTCTGAATTGTTGGTTTTCTAAAATACAAAAATACATTGGCAAACAAATTGAATAACTTTCTAATATATTCTTTGAACTCATTTATATCATATAAACTTATACTATGATATATAGGAAACAAAATTTTTAACCATAATTGTGAAATTTTATTCAAAATTTGAATTATTAAAATTTAGAATGTTTTTGATGATTTAAAATGATTTTATTGATTATTCAACGTTTTCAGAATTTCTTTTTGAGTTTTTAGATTATCAATACATGGCAACGAACAAAGTAATAATTTGTATCAATTTTAATCTCACACAAACTATAACTGTTTTTCTAAATTATGCCTTGTCAATCAAGTGGCTTAAGAATATTAATTTTAAGAATCCATTTTAATAAATTATTATAATCTCGTTTGTCTAACTCAATTCATTATAAATTTGCAAAAAAAAAAAAATACATTTATAAATAATCAGTTGATGATTTTTTTTAAGAAATAAAAATATTTAAAAAAAAGACTTATAATAACTGACAAGTGACAATTTCTTTCAAGAAATTGAAAATTTTAAAAATACCAAAAATTAAAATTCTAGTCAAAATAGTGTAAATATAGTCAACCATCTATATATATAATCCTATATTATATAGTGTAGAAATGGTTAACCCAATTATCACACACTACAATATAATAATAATAATAAATCTTGATGAATTAAATGTAATACCCATTTTTATGTGAAAATCATAAAAATCATAATCTGGGGTTTCTTTTATTTCTTTCCAATTTAATTAATCTCATCCCCAAAGACATAAACAGGTCCCCCATTTTGGCCATTTTCCCTACCTATCAACCTTCTTCTTTTTGTCTCTTCAAAGTCTCCTCCTCTTCCTCTACATAAAGCCTTCATTTTTCTCTTTATTTTCTCACTCGCTCTCTCTTCTCTCTTTCCCTTCTTCATCTTCTTCTTCTTCTTATTATTATTATTTACCCTTTTCTTTCTTTTTTGATACATTTTACTTTCATTCTAATACTTTTGTTGCATGTTTTCTTGTGTTTTTCTGTCATACAGATTGCTGTTCTTGAGAAATCTGCCTCCACAGGTGAAAAACTGATAATCATTTACCCTTTTTTTTTGTATTGTTTGGTTTTTCATGGAAAAGTGCATTTTTTAACATGTGTTTTATATTTATTTGATTGATATATGTAGTTCGAAAAAGTGTTAGTCTCTTTTATTTTTATGTATGTGAATGAGATTAATTTTAGTGATTTTTTCTGGCCTTAAGCTGTTGTGATTTAGGGCTAATTTGAATGGAATTTGTTCGGTCATCAAACGAGTAAATTCATAATGAGTCATTTATCTGTAAATAATTATGGAAAGTATTTGTATCGCGTTGGATGATATTGTGACAGACATGATATGTTTCTGAGTTGTCGTCCATAAGTTAAGTAAAAATAAAAAAATTATGATATTTGACGTGTCAAAAACATACTAATAAATTCCTCACTGTTTATATTTTTTATCAAATAGAATTCTTTATTTTTAAAAGAAAATAAAAGGTATAAAAATCAAACTACTGAAAATCCAGCAGAACATCATATAGAGATTCTTTTTCTTTACACTAGCTTCATTATATTTTTATAAGTTTGTTACTAACTGCAAATATGCATGCACATGTTTGTATACCTATGAATTAATATTCATGTAATACAAAAACATTTATGCATAACCAGTTATGCTGGAATTATTTTTTGTTTTAAATATTTTAAAATTAATGCCGTGTCGACGAATCCATATCTGTGCATCATAGGATATACATAATCACATATGGTCTAAGTTGATATATAACACATTTAACATTTTTCTTTCTATATTCTTCTTTTGAAAAAGTTTTCATTGGCCACACCAAATGAAGTCTGTAGCTAAGAAGAGATGCGACCAGCCTGACCTAACTGACATATCAAGATAATTGTGTACAAATAAAAATTGCATACTTAAATTATCTGAATTCTATACTTTTCTACACACACACACACACACACACACGTATATTATAATGTGCCCCCTAACACATTATGTCTCTTTCAAATGTTGTAGAATCTGGTAATACACATCAATAAGCTCACAAAAGAATGTCAAATTTTGGTGCTCTCACAATTCTGGTAAGTCAATATATCATTTTTGCTTACTGAAATGGATTACTCCATTTCTATTAGAATGATGTTTGTGAATACATTATGTAAAAAGTTGTTTAATATACTAGGGAAAAAAGAAAAAAGACTGATAGTGTTGCTTTACATACTTGCTACAGGTTCTTATGTTTTATGCTTTGGTTTATGGCTTCAGGGGAATACAGAAGCACAGTGGGGAAACACCAACTTCCCCCAAAAGCCATCAGCTGAAATTCTTAGCAAGGAAGAGTTGAACGCAGCTGAAGTTTTATATGAACTGGCTAATGGGATAGGACTATCTTCGGTGGAAAATGTTGAGGAGATTTCAGATTGCAACTGGACTGGTAAAGGCTCTCAGAACCTTGAGAAGACAAATGCGCCAACTACCAGAACGCCAGGTTTTGCTGGTAAGAAACTGGGAAAGAGGGAATTGCGGGAAGATGGCTCAACAAGTAGATCAGATAGAAAAGTCAAGCATCTCACTGCAGTTCACGATGCTAATGATCACAGTGGATCAGAGAAACTCACAACTGGAACTTCTTCCAAGAAGGGATTCACGCTGCTTGGTTCATATATCGAACCTAATCTCAGTTCTAAAGCAATACAAATCCCATTAGAAAACAGGGCTGTTGCTGCTCCAACTTACCCTTCTGAGTTTTCATTTTCTGTTATACACCTCCTTTCTGCCGTTCGAGCTGCATTAACCACTCCACTTCCAGTGGAATATGCACTTATATGTGGAAGGCCTCTTGATGAAATACTCAGCAAAAAGAATCCTCCATTCCTTAACATTTACGAAATTGTGCAGCGTGTGAGATCTAGGCCTGGAGACCCTTGTATTCTTCAATGTCAGGAGCCTCTTATAGAGTTAGTTAGGGGAGTGCTCAAGATATTTTCATCAGAAATGCCGCCACTGACTTTGTACGACAGATTGAAGAAAAAATGGCAGTGGATAGGTCCAATGCCAAACTCTACTGAGGTGGAAATCTCTTACAAAGATTGGGGACTTTTGCATGAAAATTTTGTCAAGCTGATGAACCAGTCTTCCATGTGGCTGAGAAGAATGCAACCATCCCTCAAACTCATTGGAAATCTTCCCAAACCCCCTCTTGGATTGATGCAAGAAATAGACTTCCACACAAGATTTGACAACAGAAAGAGACTAAATCAGGCTACAATTTGCCCAAGTTGTGATGAAGTAAGAGCTTATTTCCATAGAGAAGAAGCTATAAGGTATATGATTCCTGAGAGGGGTTTTTTTTACACAGCCTTGGATGGTAAGAAATCTGCAGTGGCGCCACTAAGAAAGAATAGTTACAAGGAGTTTGCAAGAACCCGCGGTCATCATGTATTTAAGGCCAACCGACCACCTCAATTCTCTCTACTTAGTCTTGTGAGGGATGCGGCTGCCAGACTGCCTGGAGGTCTGGGAACCAGGACTGATATTTGTAATTTGATAAGAGAGTCGCAGTACGTTATTGAAAATATAGAGGAGAAGACAGTGAAACTGGTTGTAAGTGGAGCTTTGGATCGTTTGCAGTGTGAAGTTGATCCTTGTGTGGAATATAATGAACAATGGAGACTATGGGTTTACTTGCATAGAGATAGAGAAGTGGACGATTTTCTGGAAAATGGTACATCTTCTACCAAGAAAAGGGGGCCTGCATCTGATGAAAATTGAGCATTTTTGCTTGTTTTTGTTGTTGTGGTTGTTGCTGCTGTTACAAGTAGTCCATGCGAGAAAATTTTCTCGAAGTTAGAATCATACTTGATTCTTAAGTAAATCACAGCACATTTTTTGTAAGGCAGTTCTTAGCTGGTTAAACAGGCATTTTTTGATGAAGAAAGTACAAGTCTATCTATCTTTCATGGATAAACTTCCTCTATGTTGTGGAAGTTCTTTTGTTAAAACTATGTGTCCTGTTTGATTTCATAGTACCTGTTCTTGAAAATTTCTGCTCCAATATATGGATAAAACGTTTTCTGAGATTTGCTTTCTAGTGGAGACAAAACATTCATATAAGAAAACGTAAGTAAATGGCTCTCGCTTTAATTAGGCCTCAAAAGATAAAGGAATATGAACAGTCATAGATCTCCACTAAAATTTGGATTGGATGTCCTGTAATGTATTTTGTTTTCTGAATTTTATTCTTAAAACTTTGATATTTGAAATAAGATATTGTCTAATTAGAATATGAATTACAAATATTTTAGAGAAGTTCTAAAGACTAAAGAGCACTTTCCTTATCTTGATTGACATGAGAAGAAAGTCCAAGCCAACAAGGAATTCAAAGTTGACCATGTATAGAAACATTCTCTACATTTCAAAAATTGATGAAAAGGATTGTATTAATGTGGCTTGAATTTAGTGAATTTGAATTATGACCCAATTTGAGCAGTCCACAACACAATTTGAATTGATGAAAAAATGAAAGTCTGTATTGGTAGCAAGAAGCATGGCTAGATATTGTATAGTTCTGGGCCCATTTAACTTAAATGAGTATTTAGAAAAATACAAGAGAATTGAGGGTTTTGTAAAGGATGTTCGTAGTACATTTTTGCTTCTTTGTAGTGGAAACTTTTTCTTTTGTCTTACTCGTAGATTTAGGCATAATTGAACCACATTAAATTCCTACGACTAATTTCTTTCTCTCTCTCTTTTTTTTTTTTCAATTTTTGTGATTATATGTACGTACATACTGTGTTTCATAACATATTGAAAACATCGTATTCATCCAACGAGATTGTATTTCCGTACAACATTAAATATTTATGAATAACAAGTAAAATATTTTTCTGAACGAATTAAAAAAAATCGTAAATACTAGAAATTAATATTATTTTAGTCAAAAATAGTGTAAATATGGTCAACCTTCCCTATCCTATATATATAATCCTATATTATATAGAGTAATAAATGGTTAACCCAATTATTACAGAATACAATTCATTAATTCATAATAATAAAAGAAATCTTGATGAATTAAATCCAATACCCTTAATTTTTTATGTGTAAATCGTAAAAATCATAATCTGAGTGTCTTTTATTTCTTTCCAATTTAATTAATCTCATCCAAAACACATAAAAACGTGTCCCTTTTTGTTATTTTCCTACCTAGCAACCTTAATTCCTCATTTTGTCCATTCAACGTCCCCTCTACATAAATAAAAAAGCCTTCAATTCTTATTGTTTTTCTTCTTCTCAGTGTTAAAGAATTCATTGAGGGAAGAATTCATCTTCGATCGATTTCATGTACGTATGGTCGTGTGTATATATATGTGTGTGTGTATATCATTCTTTTGACATTTTTATGGAATTTTTTTTGGAGTCTAATTATTAGTTGTTGTTTTTTTCTTTGTTTTTGTTTTGGATACAGATTACAATTCTTGGGAAAATCTGCCTCCACAGGGTGAAGTCAGGTGAAAAAGTAATAATCATCTGCCTTCTTTTTTCTGAGTGATGATCCTCCCCACAACCCTTTGTTTTTTTTTGCCTTTTTTCATGGAAAACTGTATTTGTTTAATGTGTTCTATGTTTGCTTGATTGTTATATATAGCTGGAAAAACATTAATCTCTATTTAGTCTCTTTATTTGCACTCACATACATACAAAAAGAATTTATGTGTACATAAATAAGATTAATTTTTCTAATCTTGCATGAAAGCTACTATAGTTTCTATGTTATGGAATTCCTGATGTAAAAATTACTTATTTTGTAAATCACTGAGTTTCCTTTTTTCTTTTCCATGATAAGAAAAAGGATGGGAAAATGCGCGGGAAGAGTACGTTGGCAGTTAGAATAATTGAATTTTAAAATGATTTTACGCAGAAGTTGTTCATTTATTAGATTGGTAGATTTATAATGAGTTGTACCTACATATATTTTAAAAAGTATTTATATTATGTCGGACACGTGTTGCACATCATGCTAAGTACGACATGCCTTTTACATGTGTTCGACTTAAGATATCTATAAATTAAACAAAAATAGAAAATTTGACATATGGGATGGCGCGTTAAATACACAACTAAGAACGTCTTCAATAGGATTTAGACAAATTGTGTCTATTTTCATAACCTTTAGAAAAATATATTTTTGATAAAAATAATTAAATAGTAACTAAAATTTCTAAAATTATATAAAAAAGGGATGTTTTCTCGACTAAAGTTATTCTCTTATATTTTTCATTTTGAAAGTAATCTCCTTCTTTATTCCTCCCAAAATATATAGTACGCAGATCACAAGATTAAAAAGTTCCAACACAATAATTAATAACGGTTTAGATCCTTTATTCTAATTTATGTTTTATCATCTATTTTACCGTATGGATATATGACACGTGTATTAAATATTCCTTATAAAAATAATTGATTGAAAATTAGATAAACTTGGTATATATACATCAAATTGAAATAAAAAATGAAACACGGAATTAAATAGAGGATCCAACATGAATAACTAAAAAATGTAGTATCGCATATGATCTAAGTTAATTACATATTTAACATTGATTTTCTTCTCTTTATTTCTTTCTTTATTTTCTAATGCATAGTTGGCTTTTGCAGAAAGCAGCTTTCAAAAGTTCTCAACATTGCTGATGTTCTGAGTACTGTACTTCTCTATTATATTGTATACCCTCTAACACATTATGTCTCTTCCAAATGTTGTAGAATCTGTTAAACCCACATCAATAAACTAAGAAAGAATGTCGAACTTTAATGCTTTCACAATTGTGGTAAGTCAAATTCATGTCTCATTTTTACTTATTAGAATGGATTTATTTCTTTTTCCATTAGAATGTTATCTACGAACACCTTATATAAAATTGTTTAATATACTTAGAATTGGGGAAAAGAAGGACAGTGTTTCTTTACATACTTGCTTTGGTTTATGTCTTCAGGAGAGTGGAGAACCACAGAAGGGAAAGGACAAAATCCCCGCAAAGCCATCTGATAACATTCTCAGTGAGGAAGAGCTGAATGCAGTTGAAGTTTTGTATGAACTGGCCAATGGGATAGGACCTTTGAGGGTGGATGTTGAGGAGATGAATGCGCTAAGTGCCAAAACGCAAGATTCTGCTGGCAAAAATGACAAGAATGCAGAAAAAAGACTGGGGAAAAGGAAACTGTGGGAAGATGACTCGACAAGTATCTCAAGTAGAGAAGTTAAGCATCTCACTGCTGCCCATGATACTAATAATTATTTGCAGACTGGATCAGGAAAAGTCACAGCTAAGAACGAGCACAAGTTCCATGGCTAGCTAGCATGGGTTCTTGAACTTTCCTTTCATGTTAGTCAGAATAAAAATAAGACGCTCTTTAGAGCTCCTTCAGACATGTTTAATTTGTGGATGCTTTGTGGACAATATGTTGTTTCGAATATCTGTTCTTGAACTCTCCTTTCATGTTAGTCAGAACAAAGGTAAGTGCTCTTCAGAACTTTTCCAAATATTTATGACTTATGGTTTAGTCAGACAATCTCTTACTTCGAATATAAGAGTTCCTAAAAATAAGTTCTTGTATATATTATTTGAAGCGCCTCTTTGCCGGCTCATAGTTTATATGGAACTTATTCATTTATTCGACGAGTAAATTCATAATTAGTCATATCTGTATATATTTTAAAAAATATTCATATCATGTCGGACACGTGTTAAACATCATAAAATATTCATATAATATCGAACACGTGTTAAACATCATGCTAGATATGAGATGCCTTTGATAGCTTGCGAGTTATGGTATCTATAAATTAAACAAAAATACAAAATTTAATATATCCAACGACGTGCTAAATACACAACATGATTTTTGAACAAATCTGTTTTCATATCTTTTAGAAAATATATTAGTGATAAAAACAAATAAATTAAAATTAAAATTTTCTAAAATTATTTAAAAGAGTATTTTCTTGTTCCAAGTTATGCTCTTAGATTTTTTCTGAAATTAACACTCTTTTTTCCTCTCAAAATATCTACGACATAAATCACACCAATGAAAGGTTCTAACATAATAATTGATATTTCTTTGTATTCACACCAATACATATTTTTGTGAATTTGTTACTCTTTACATATTTGCATATGTATGTATGTATGTCTATCTATCTACGTATATATGCAGATAATATAAAATAAATAAATATATAAATAGTCATGTGGCATTCTAAAATTTTGAAGAAATACGTCACATACATCCATGTTTATGCATCATAATATGTCACATATGGTCTAAGTTGATTACAATCTGGTAAATTCACTTCAATAAAATACGAAATTAAGAATGTCTAACTTTGCTGCTTTCACAATTCTTTTAAGTTGGAGTCACATTTTTGCTTTCTTTTTTCCTTTAGAATTTATCTGTGAATACCTTACATAGAGTTGTTTAATAGACTTAGAATTGGGGTGGGGGGG
>JACGDI010005757.1:1216133-1234441 GCA_014898725.1 Jacaranda copaia
AATTAGAATAAAAAATGAAATAGAGAATAGAATAAAAGATAAAAGTGTAATTACCTTGTGCCTTGACTTAGCGAAGAACCCAGAGGAGGAACACCAAAACATTAAATGATCAAATCAACCCAAACAAACAAGAAATTACAATCAAAATTGACCACAAAAACATTCTCTAAACAAAAATTGATGAAAAAGAAGGAAAATGAAATTTCATAAATGAAAAACCAATAAACCAAGCTTTAAAATTAAATTTTAGTATGGACTTTATCAATAAAAATTAAAAATGTTCCATTTTTTTTTCACTAGATATATACCTACCATATAATAATCGAGTATTATTATTATTATTATTATTTAATTTTATCCTGAAACCATCAAATATTAATGCTGATACCACTGAACGGATTAATATCCGGGATTAATCCGGCCGGATCATATTGGCAGACAACATAAACACCCTTCTGGTTATCGCAATAAACGGCGCCGCTGCACCCGACCCGTTTTGTGGTGCTCCAAACGATATTCAAATAATGCCCGCACTCGCACCCGGGTCTCTCCGGCTGGCACAGGCATAGATTCGTCTCATGATCGTATAATTTGTACTCATTGAACCACGATTGAACGACGTCTGCCGGGGTGAACTCTTTATAGTTCTTGTAGTAAATATTCTCGCCGTAATTGTTGGGCGAGTGCCGGCGGTAATCGCAGTCCGCGCGGCGTTGCACCGCCCAGGCATGTGCTTCCGCCGTCACATTGGCGTCCCAGGCAAGCGGCGGCACGCCCACCTTCCGCCGCAGGTCGTTGTGGGCCTTGAGATATTCCTGTTGCTCCCAGTCGTACGTCGGCACGTATGGCGACTCCGGCGGGAGGGCTTTCACCGGGTTGCGCTTTTTCAGTTTGTTTCTCGGGGTGGAGTGCACCACATCCGCCTTTGCGGCAACAATCAACACGGCGGCGATGATCAAGAAGGAGAAAATTCTGTCCTTCGGCATTGGTTTTCTTCTCAATTTGCCTTTTCTTTTGGGTGGATTTCTGATGACGCCCACTTCCAAGGGGGAGCAGGGTCAAATGGTAAATGTATGTTGAGCAAATTTAAAGCCTGTCCACAGATCGATCATGCATTTTAAGTTGGCTGTTTTCTTGAAATTATTGACTGAGTCAATTTATTTTGTATTATTTATTTGTTTAAAAACCATTTGATTAATATTAAATTATAATAAAGAAATTATCAAACAATAACATAGTATGTATATTGTCAAGAGATTAAAAAGTTGTTGAGTAGTCAATTAGTCAAGTATGGCAATTTATATTCGATCGGTGGGTAATCACTTCAATCCGCTTTGATTGGAATGAGTAGAAAACCCGCCTCGAACAGATTGGAACGGATCAGGTTCGAGTTCTAATAATTGCGAGTCGGATTGAGTTAGTATTTATAGTAAACCTGTCACAAATATTTATATATATTTAGATTTAATTTAATTTTTACAAAAAAAAATATATACAATAAACCCTAAACTATGTTAGCATTTTTTTTCCCTCTCATTCCTCACAATTGTAACTCCTAAGAGTAGATTCAAAATGCTTAAAAAATGCTCAAAAGCTTTTTTATTTGTTTGTTATACGTAAAACTTATATGATATTTGAGTTAAAATTATAATATTTTATTAATTATATTCAAGAATAGATTCAGAATGTTTAGAAAATAGTCAAAAGCTTTCTCTTTGTTTGTTTTACTTAAAATTTATGTAATATTTGAGTTAAAGCTGTAATATTTTGTTAATTATATAATGGGTAGTATCTTAAAAAAATAAAAAATATTAATTAGGTACAAGTAAGATCCATATGGTTCGAATTCTACATTTATATTGAGAGTAGAATTTGGGTTTTTATTTCTAAAACCTATGAGGTGGGTGGGGACTGTATAAAATCTTCTTCAAATTGAGTCAAAACCTGCCCCATTGTCATCCCTACAATTAGTCTAGTATTTTACTCGCTTTTATGTATATGTACGAATTAGAGTTTGAATTCTAACAAATTTTTGAAATATGTGTTTGTAAATTATTAAAAAAAAAACAAAGATTAAAGAGTTTGGTACTATTAGTATAAACTATTATTTAATGAAATTAATAATTGCGCGGAGCATGAATTTGAATATTTTAAATCCTCTATTTTAAATAATAACTTGTTTCAAAAATTCAAGTTAGGTGTAATTCGTAAATAAAATGTATTTTTAAATAAATATTTAATATATATAGCATGTATTCATGAAGTTTAATAAAAAATAATATATTATTTAAAATAGAGAATTTGAACTTATGTTGAAATTTCGCAATGTCATTTAATATGAACATCTTGTAAGATTTAATTCATTAAGCAGATAAAATTCTTGTTTTATCTAATGTAAAGTTAAATAATTTATTTTTTTTATTAACACTGGTTTTAAAATAAATCAAATGATTCATAATTTCATAGAGCTAAAGTATAATAAATTGAGTGAAAAATGTTGCGGTATTGAAAATAAAGGCAAAAAGAAAACAAACACTCGAGTTAATTGATAAAGTTGTTTTCCAAGCCCAACCAAGCCTGTTCAGGGTACAACCTGAAATGCGAAGGGCATAACCTTCGACCACAACGACCGTTGAAGAACGCGCGAAGCGATTCTTCTCCAATTGCTCTATCTTCACGCCAGCTTTTGACCTAACGAGAAAAAAGAAAGTTCTTGAAGCCTATAGCGATCGAATGAAACAGTTTGGATTTTACAGTCTACCGATCGATCGTAGTTTCGGGTCAGCGAGGATATGCACTGCGATGACACGTCGTTGCGTCAGACCTAGGGTTCCTTATGTGTTGTTATTGTTATGCTCAATTTTTCTAAGCTACTTTCCAGGTGAGTTTTATCCCAGTTACAATCAGTGAATCAGACAATTGTTCCAGTAAATAATTGTCCATATGAGAACTTAATCGCTTGAAACTTATTCCTATAGCTGATTAATTAGATGCTATCGCGTGAGGCGTAATGAGCATATAGATTTCTTTTGGTGTGTTTGTGCATGTGTGTTCTTGGTGAAAATAGTGATGCTGTTGAAAGAAATCGAATTTTCAAGACGTGAAGCTTTTTAATTTACGGATGAGCCAAGATTTAGTACCACACCAGATAGAAATATAGCGTAATTTTGAGAATATAAGCGAAAAGAGTTCAATTCAGCTTCTCATTGCACAGGCTCAACTTTTGTTTGACAAATAAAAGAAATTAAAAACTACATTTTACTATTATTAGAGTGAACACAATGTCGAGCTGATTGTAAATCTTTTTTGTTTCCTTTCTGTAGCATTGATATCAGCTGCAGTTGTTAGCCTTGATTCCATTGAGATATTCAGAACTCACGAATGGTTTCCGTCCAAGCCGATGGTTTATTTTCAATGCAAAGGGGAGAACATAACAGATTTGCCTGATGTGAAGGAAAAACATGTAATTTATGCCTTTAAAGGTGAAGAGTCCTGGCAAGTAAGTGGTTACTGTTTGAATTTTAAAGTAAGTAGTGGTGTGTCCTTCTTTCATTGATCACCTAAGATTTAGGACATATAGGTGCAGGTGTAAAATACCTGTGAACAGCTAAGATAATGAGGACAGTCAGCTACTGAATCTATTGCAGTTTGTATTTTCTTTGAGAAAATTGAAGTTCTTTTAATTAAATCTTGAAAATAGTTAGCCCTTTCTGCAATGCTGTCATTACAGAACTCTCACAGCAAGCAATGTTTTTTGCTTCGAACATAAGGAAAAGTTACCTCCCAATTTGGGTTGACTGCTATATTTTTTACCTAATTACTGCTGGACTCAATCAGTTTCTTCTCCAGAAGAGATATCTTATCACATCCAAAGTTCGGATCCTTTATTCCCAGACATGTTTTTTGAAACTGGCTAATTTCTACTGTCTCAGGACAGTCACCTAAAGCTATACTAAAGGATTCTTCCTCAAAAGTTTTGGTTATCAAATATTGGTTTCAAGCATCTCACTATGCATCTCCATTTGGTTTACCGTGCTAAACAGTTGGCCACATATATTCTCAGTTGCTGTTTATGTCTGTTCAAAACTGGTTACTCTGGACAGGCGAATGATGATAGCTTTTTCAATTCTGGTGTATATGGAATGTTTAACATTGATGTTAAATCTGCTTGTGATCATTCCAGCCTCTAACTGAACTCCAAGACATAAAATGCAAGCGTTGTGGATTCTATGAGAAGGATACTTTCAAATCTGATGATGTATTTGACGAGTGGGAACTTTGTGC
The DNA here is from genome assembly GCA_014898725.1 of Jacaranda copaia. Lineage (NCBI taxonomy): Eukaryota > Viridiplantae > Streptophyta > Magnoliopsida > Lamiales > Bignoniaceae > Jacaranda > Jacaranda copaia. The sequence continues at coordinate 1,220,418 of JACGDI010005757.1, forward strand.
ATCAGATTTCACAAAGTCCGACGGCAAATACATTCATTTCAAAGATAAAGAGCTCAATGCCACATTTCTATGTCCAGAATGTGTTCAGCTTGGGAGTGGTGAGTCTTCATTTTGTCATAGTTTTCTTCATCTCTTCTTCAGCTTCTTGTGGTATTCTTTGGTGTGGTTTATCATTATCACAACAAGCCGTTTCACTCTTAAGGATGATAATTTGAGATTCCAATACTTTGTAAACCTACTTAAAACTAGTTGGGATGTTGATTTGGGCTATTAATATCCTTGTTAAATTAAATATAACCAAATGGATATATCCACTATCCTGAGTCCTTTTATTCAGAAGATAGTTGTGTGTCAAGACCTGCATTAGGGTGCCAAATGGACATACTCCCTATCCTGAGACCTTTAATTCAAAATGTTCTTGTGTGCACAAGACCTGCACTACAATTTTCTTGTGAGGACACACTCTGAATAAATTTTTTATGTTTATTTGTTTTCCAGCTTCAAATCATTCGTCTAAACCAAACAATGGCTCAAGTAGGATGCACTCAGTTGTGATTGTCGCCATCTGTGTTTTAGGCTCGCTTGCATTTGTTGTTGGCTTTGTAACTTCTTACAAGTACTGGCAGAAAAGAAGGAGGGAGCAAGAGCAGGCCCGGTTCCTCAAACTGTTTGAAGAAGTTGATGATGACATTGAAGATGAATTGGGAATTGGCCCTCTCAGCCATACAGTTTAAGCAATAATACTTCTGCCCCTTAACTTCATGTGTATATCAAAGTTGTCAACTGCAAATTGACAATTCCTACCAGACTAGAAGCATAGGTGTGAACACTCAATTTCCATGTATAAAAATAATGGTTAGCATGGACCTGGTTTTTTTGATACACATCAAGGCATAGGAAATCTGATGACTTGTATATAAGCTGTGTTTTGGAGAATTAAAGGAGAATGGCAATGAGAAACTTATTTCTTATTCATTCCATTTCTCAGATTTCATTTGTCAATCCTTATAGTTGGAAACGTAGCACCAGATATAAGTTGGTGCAATTACTATGATTCGCCTAAAAATGAGAAAAGTAGGACAAACATATTTTCCCACTCACCATTCATTGAACCAGGCTACTGATGTATCCTCCCAATCATCCCAGTTGCTGTTATAAGGAAGGTCTCGATAATCAAAATCATATAAATCCTCACCATCATCATTGCCATCTCCAAAGCCGAAGGCACCATAGCCGGCCCACTCATTTTCACTATAATGCGGCTGCATATTATCGTTGTAACTGTAGTAACCGTCGTTTTCCATATTGCTTCCATAGGCCTCATTTTCTCCCCAATAGTCTTCGAACAAGGATGGATAATCTCCAAGCCAGGTTCCACAACAACTATATGGTGCTTCTATTTCTCCATAATCTTGATCGGTCTCTCCATTCTTGTACCAAGAATCGTGGACTTCTTCATATATCAAGTAGTAGGAATCATCATATGATCCATCTTGAGAAGAAGAAAGTGGGTCTCCATAAAGCCCACCACTGCCATAGCTGTTGTCATACCAAGTCAGATGATATGATTCATAGTCCCCGAATCCAGGGTCATCATATAGCACAAGGCTTGAGGCCATCACAAGTATTTTCGAACTTAACCACACGGCCTAGAAGATATATTGCATTACTTATGGGAACTCAGTTTTTCAGAGTTGTTAAATAAAAACTGATAACTCAAAATTTTACTGTGGAAGAGATGAAAGATCCCAAGTGGGAGAGAACTTAATGCCCATGGTAAGTTGTCAAAAAGAAAACTATGGAATGGATGCAATATATTGGGAATTGATGGTAAATGACCTCATTTCACTTACATAAGCACCCTCGTGGGAAAATTCTAGTCCAATCTCGACTAGGATGTAAAAAGTAGAGGGGTGATATAAAGCAAGAAACAAAGAATCTTCAAATCAGAAAGTGGCATTGGCAGAGCATCTTATGCCAAAGCAACTGCTAAAATAACAAAATGACGGCGGTGGAGATGATAAGAAGACTTTACAGATTCTTATTAGTCCCCTCTTGATTGAATGAACAAGTTGGTGTATATACACATTCATAGTAAGTACACACCATACCAAAAAATGCATTCATAACCCAATTAATCTATATGTATACTCTTTATCTATCTATCTATATCTACACTCTATACTTCCTATAAAAGTATAAATGAGTATACTGATTTCTTTCCTTTTTTGTGTGGACAAAAATATTCCTATCAAAAAATATTAACACTTTTGATGCACATGGTTTTAGGGTATTTATAATTAAATTAAATTTATTTTTAGTTATATTCATGTATGTACATTGTATTTAATGATGTATATACGTTTGTAATTAAATTAAATTTATTTTTAGTTATATTCATGTATGTACATTGTATTTAATGATGTATATACATCAAACGTATATACATTATATTTAGACTCATAGAAAATAATGATTATAATCAAATACATCAAGTCTTTCATCTTAAGTAATGCAAATACATCAAATGTATATCATTGTATTTATTACATTTATTGCAAATTAAATATATTTTTATTAGAATTATAAAAAATAATGATTATATTAAAACAATTAAATAAATTTTCTACTTATCATGTATGACACGGTATATTTTATTCTGTTTTGAGAAAAAATAAATAAATTAAGTTGAAAATGAAACCAAACATAGTCTCAATTCTTTTAGATAGTAAGAGTAACTAACCTAGATATTATATATATAAAAGTGTAACTAATCTAGATGTAAACATAAATAGATTAGCATGTGAAAATATTGCATGTAAGGCTTAGCACCAATTAATTAAAATATTCACAAAAGTAAAAATGTAGAATGAATATAAGCTGCCTATTTCGTTCATCTCACATATAATATTATGCATCATGTGTTCAGCCATTAAATCCTCATCACTAATAAACTTTGAAGTTGATGTAAAAAGCATAAATTTGATGTAGTGGTTGGCCCAACACGTCATCGTCTAATTACAAGCTTCGAAACAAAGTGTAATTATAATAAATTATTATATTGAAGCTTCAAGATTCTACATATAAATTTACCAATTCTTGACTTGAAAAAATAAAAAAGGCTAACGACCCAACATTCTATAGTGGAGGAATTTTGGTTCTAATTCCACCTATTTGTAGTAATTCTGTAATTCATTTTAGATTATTCATTGGGATCAATTATTCATTGGAAATTAATTTCTTGATATATTTATAATGTAGTGGTACATGCAATTGAATAAAAACTAATAGTTCAACAAAACAAATTGGTTTTATTTATTAACATTATAGCAACATCATGTGTAAACAAATGATTTGCTTCGTTGTTGGTTAACATTATTGAACAACAATGCACTCATCATTCACTAAAAGAAAAAATTAAAAACAAACTCTTTCCCATTGATATTACACTCACAAATCAAAAAGCATAGTATTTTTTATTCTGTTTTGAAAAAAAAAATTAATTAAGTTGAAAATGAAACCAAACATAGTCTTAATTCTTTTATATAGTGAGTGTAACTAACCTAGATATAAATATAGATAGATTAGCATGTGAAAATATGGCACGTGAGGCTTAGCACCAATTAATTAAAATATTCACAAAAGTGGAAATGTAGAATAAATACAAGCTGCTTATTTCGTTCATCTCACATACAATATTGTGTAGCATGTGTCAAACAATTAGATCTTCATCTCTAATAAACTTCAAAGTTGATGCAAAAAGCATAAAATTGATGCAGTGGTTGGCCCAACATGTCATCATCTAATTACAAGTTTCGACACAAAGTGTAGTTATAATAAATTATTTTATTGAAGCTTCAAAATTCTATATTTATATTTGCCAATTCTTGACTTAAAAAAATTAAAAGGCTAATGATCCAACGTTCCATAGTTGAGGAATTTTGGTTCTGAATGCACCTATTTGTAATAATTCCATACTTCATTTTAGATTATTCATTGGAGTCAATTGTTTATTGAGAATTAATTTCTTGATATATTTATAATATAGCTATACATGCAATTGACTAAAAACTAATAGCTTAACACAAAAAGTTGATTTTATTTATTAACATCATAGCAGGGTAGCAGCATCATATGTAGTCTCTAACAAATGATTGTTGCTTTGTTGTTGGTTAACATCATTATACAACAATGCACTCACCATTCACTAAAAAGAACAAATTAAAAACAAACTCTTTCCCACTAATATTACACTCACAAAAAATAACTATATAACTAATAATAAATTAAATTAAGTTTTCACTTAACAAATATATATATATATATATATATATATCAACTGTAATATGTGCATTGTATTTATTAAAGTTATCCAAATAAAGTGTGTCTTTTATTAGACATATAGAAAATAATAATTATATTAAATTAATTAAATTAAATTTTTCTACTTGATAAATGCAATTACTTGTACATATTGAAATTTATTCTTCTGCCAATATATTTAAGTGGACTCATAGAAAATTGCAATTAAATTATATCCCCATCTAATGAGACTATTACTATCACATTCAATACATATGGTTTTATGACAAACTACAATCAGATTAAGTTTATTCTAATTAGACTCATAAAAAATAATAATTGAATTGAAATTAATTAAAAAAAAGATTAATTAATGAGGAAGATACTTCATAAATACATTTGTATAGATATTCATTCTGCACTCTCCCTCAAAAATTAAAAAAGAACTATTTTTTATATATTAAAACATGTGCTCAATTCAAATATGATAGTAAAGTGAATATGACAAAGAACAAGAATAAACTAAGTTTATTTAATTTTTTTATATTTTCATTTAGGGCAAATCACATAATTAGTCCCTAAAGTTTTACTCTAAAATTATTTTAGTATCTAATCTTCAAAAGTTTACCTTTTAATCCCTAATGTTAATATATTGTTCCATTTTAGTCAACAAGACCACTTTTTGGTGGTATTTGACCAAAAAATTGATTAATTTTAACTTTTTAAAGGATAAAATTGTTAATTTAAGGTTTTATATTCCACTTTAGTCCTTATGTCACTTTTTCTTTTTTCTTTTTAGGAAAAATTGCATTTTACCACCTATAAAAATGGAAAAGGGCAAAAGGAACCTCTTATGGAAACAAAAATAGGCAAAAAACATCCTCGTGTTTTTAAAATTATGCACACCGACTCCTACTCCTGATTTACAATTATTTCATATATTTTTAATTTAATTTATTTATTTATTAAATCATATTTTTGTATATCTTCTTTCATCCCCTTTAAATTTAAAAACTATTTTTAGTTTTTTTATTTTCATTTCTCTAATATATTCTACTTTTTTTCATTTTTCATATTATATATAAATATAAATATTATATATACATATATAATATATACAAATATATAGTATTTTTATGTATATAGTTTATGTTATATGTATATATTATATTATAAAAGTACTAAAGGATTTACTAAATTATGTCATGTATTTCTCCACCACACCACCATATTTGTATATTATATAGATGTGTGTGTGTGTGTGTGTGTGTGTAATATATACAAAAATGAAAAAATTAGAACAAATTAAAGAAACAAAAATCCAAAAACTAAAAGTAGTTTTTAAATTTAAAGGGGATGAAAGAAGATATGTGAAGATATATTTTTAAAAAGTTAATAAATTAAATTGAAAATAAATGACATAATTAAGGGTAATATAGTTTTTATATGTTAAAATTAGAATTAAATTTAAGCAAATCAGGAGCTGAAGGCGGTGTGCATAAGGATTTTTTTTTTTTTTTTTTACCTTTTCCATTTCCTTAGGAGGTAAAATGCAATTTTTTCTAAAAAATGAAGAAACAGAAAAAGAAACAGTGACGTAAGGACTAAAGTCAAATATAAAATCTTAAACTGGGATTAAAGTGGAACATAAAACCTTAAATTAATAATTTTGCTCTTAAAAAATCAAAATTGATCAATTTTTCAGTCAAATACTGCCAAAAAGTGGTTTTGAGAACTAAAATGAAACAATATATTAATGTTAGGGACTAAAAGATGAACTTTTGAAAATTGGGGAATAAAGTAATTCTAGAGTAAACTTTAGGGACTAATTATGTAATTTGCCCTTTCATTTATTTGTGTATTTAGATATATTTCAGTTAATTTTTACATCTGATGATGTGCACATAGAAAAGGTGCTTTCATGTTGTATCACAAATTTGATAAAAAAATTTAATCTTCCTTATTAAAGTTAAAAGATAAATAATAGTCAAAAGAAAAGGAAATATATAGTTGATAGGTCTATTAGAAGCCACAAAAAAGAATCAACTAAAACTTTATTTCTTTAAACAGTCTTTTTAAATAAATTATTTTTAAATTAAAATAATAATGTGACATTACTAAATTTCAATAATTATTTTTAAAATATATATATGATATATTTTTATCAAATAGCTTTTTGAATGATCAAGCTAAATTTTTTATTTGGAGTGTGATGAAGGATGAGGAAGACCTGGTCAAGACCAAGTTTTGTATGGTTAGCTAATCATATGATAAATATCATTAAAGTATACATCAACAACATAATAAGTCGAATTCACTTATTATATAATTGACTCGACTTGATCATATTTACTTAAAATTCGAATTTTTTCAAAAAAGTATGTATTGTTGCAAATTGATAGTTATGTAATTCAAACTATTAAGTTTATGAAATATTTGTTTGATTTTAATAATAACATTAATCTAACATGGTGAAATATTTTCTGTCAACAATATAAATAGTATAACAACAAATATATTTTATTGGATAAATATCACATTCGCCCATATGTCTTCGTCCATACCCTACAAAATATATACTTCTTAGGTACAATATATACCCCACTAAGTGCATAATATCCAAGAGTTAAAAATCTTTATTTTTTAAGCTAAATATTAAATAATTAATAAAGTACAAATATTTATTTCAAACAATGAATTTTATTTAACAATTTAGGTATATAATATATCAATTGCCAACTTAATTCATAATTCAGCTCTTACATATTTATGAACAACCTACCAAACTTTGAAGGAAAAAATTTTCAGATTTTTTTTAACAAAAAGAAAAGTTATAAATACTACAATATTTTCATTTTACACAATGGTACTTAAATGTTTAAAATTGATCAGAACTTAACTTTCTCTATTTTCACTTAACTAAGAAGAGACAAAACTAAGAATAGAATCATAATATATAAATCGAACATATAAGAAAGTATTTGTTTGTTAAATTTTAAATTTCAAAGAGTGATCCATTAAAAATTGAGATGAAATAAGTAATATAATTTTTTTTAATCTAAATTTAGAGGAAATCAATTTACAAATCACTCTGAATAACGTGAATCATAATCTTAGTTTTAATTCATAAAATTACTATTGAAATTATTGTTTAAAAAATCAAAAGGACTTTCAATTAACACAAAATAAAAATATAAATTAAATTAATATTATGGAATAAGAATTGGCACAAATTTAATTCATTGAGAATGATAGAGAATAAATTGAAAAATAAATGCTACTTCCAAAATCACTCAAAAACGAAAGAATTCAATAGTTGGCTACTATTAGTTATTATATCATAAAAGATACATATAAATCATGTTTTTTAATTATTAAGTTGTTAAGATATATTTTATTTTAGTCAGTATTCAATTCACATGTTTTTGTTGTTCCAATTTTTAGTAAAAGGTTCTTAAAATGGTAATAAATTGGCAAACTTCTATCATAAATCAACTTTATGTTTGATTGATTTAATATAGGATATTCTTATTTATATTGAAAACATGATCGTATATGGCTATTTAGAAACATTTCACCTATATTTTTAGATACATGGACATGATTTTCTGGTAATAGTTAATATTATTATAGCATATTTATTTTGGCAATAAAAACAAAATAAGATGAAGAGGAAACATGCCTCAATAAATACTATATAGAGACATGCATATATAGGTAAAATTAAAGAGTCCAAGAAAATGAGACAATCAATTAAATCATTGAAGGTCAAAAAAATATAAAAATTAATGAGTTACGACGTCTCTTTTAACATAATTTTGAATGAAAAAGAGTTAATTCGTAAAAAATTCAATTGTCAATATTTACCATTTTATAGCTTCTGATAGGAACATAAAAGATTTCTTGTCAATCAAAATATTAGCAATTTTTCAATAAATATGTGCTCTATGATTTTTCAATAAATGTCTATGTGGAAAAATTTTCATATGCTAAAATTTTAAATTTTAATCTCTTATTTTGATTCGACTTGAGAATTTATGATGCTATGTGGTTGAAAACTCATGAATTGAATAAGGTACTTAATTACATCTATTGCAATGCTGTAAGATTTGAAATAGCCTTGCACATTGTGGCAATGGAAACACTTAGACCTGCTTCACTTTAAATGGCAAATGAATTGCATTAATTGTTTATTTTTCTATAGGAGACATTATGAACTTTCTAAAAGATATATAAGTTCTGAACTGCATATTTTCTTTTACTTCATTTAATGTGTAATTAGACAAAAATTTGCATCTACAAAGGTAGAGTGATACTTTTCAAACTCAAGGTATGGTTATTATGGTCCTTCAAAGTTAATTTCCAAACAAAAATAAGAATGGTAATGTTAAGTTGTATTTTACCTAAATAGAAAATGAGTTTGAAAATAGAAAATACTAAAAAAAATCAAATTTATCAGAAGCGATTATAAGAAAACTTATAAAAAATTATGGAGATAAATTCATATGCAAAAATCTTCGGAAGGTTAAATGATTATCTTTAAATGAACGATATTCAACTCTGTATCTTTAAAAAATATTGTTAGACTAATTCACTTTATAATTATCCAAATGTTTATTAGGTTGCTGCAATTTTGGTGGAAAGAAATAATCATAATATATCAGTGATACAAGATATTATTGTTCATGTACATTGAGATCATTAACATAGAATAATACATTATTATGAATATTACGGCTTACTGTAATGTCCACATTTTTTCCCAACAGGTGATATAAGAGATTATCTAAGCATTTAGAAATATCCAATAATGCAATCCAAAAGACTGGATCTATCTAGCCAAACAACTCTCACAAATAGTGCAACCATTATTGAAGAATAATAAATAGGTTTATATCTTATTTATAGTTTATTTCATTATTTATTACTCTTATATTGGGAAGAGATACTTGTTTTCTTTTTACTATAACATACAAAGTTTAACCAATGCAAAAAATAATTTGTAAAGCACTTATACAATTAAAATTTTGAATGTTTGAGTGTGAATTTTTCTATTCCTTATTATCAAAATTTTAAACATTTTTCATATGATTTTTTTTATATTTGGAAATCATAATTCATTTATATAGAGATCAAGCTTTTGCTATCAATTCTGTAGTGATTCCTTTGGGGAAAAAAAATTCTATTGTTGGTTATTTAAATTAATAACATAAAGCTAAAAACTATAAGATTGATTACTATCATCATACCTATCAAATTCAATATTTGAATTACAATCAAGTATTATAGATATCAATTTAAAAGGAGAGACAAGGGTTAGTAAAATTGAAAAAAAAAATTATCTTTCAACATCTTTTATTGGGGTTCAAGCAATGTAGATATTCATAAGTGATGCCAAAAGGAATAATTTTACAAAGCACCAATTAAAAGCAAAAAAGTAATTTGGTATCTTTTCTTTGATAAACTAGCAGTTCCCTCTATAATCTCGTACTAGGCCTTTTATGTAACTAAAAACCCCACTAACTAAGGTTGTAATCGCCCACTAAATCTCCAACTATTCACATTCATCAGAGTTGATTGACAGAATGCCACGTGTGGCCCACGTTCCTTGTTTTTCAGTTGTATTGGGCTGAAGCTGCAACTATAAGATTAGCTCGGGCACCCCAAACTTTTATCTCGACTGCTTCCTGTGAATCAGCTCAAGCACCTCAAACCCTCATCTCGGCTACTTTTTCTGAATTCAGCTTGGCCGAACCATTTGGGGTGATCTCAGGCTGAAACGGCTTTTCAATCATAACTTTCATAACTATTATTAGCTCGAGTTGAAGGTACATACGCATCAATAAGATACTATATTTAGGACAAACAATATAGATATTGAAATGAAAGAAAGCAAAAAATATAATACATCACATATGCTATGCAAATCCCATAAAAGAAGAAATATATTACTTTATATTATTATTAAACGATATTAGATGCCCTGCATATTTATAACTTTAAATGATAATTTTAATTTTTTATTTATCTATTTGGTAAGCACTTAAATTAGATGTAAATAAAAAATAATTTATAGAACAGTAAACACTAAAGAAAAAATTAGCAAGTATGCACCTTTTTACTGTTGTTTCGTTTACATTAGGTCGTTGTTTTATGGTATATTCATGCACCAAAGCATACCAACAAACTTAGATCAGAGGCAAATCGGATCAACAGATTTGATGGTAGAGAATCATATTGATACTCAGAGTATTGCGTACAAGGTGGAGATGCGTGCACTTCTATTCCTGAATCTACACAGAAGAGTTCGCAGGAAGCATTTTGATGGCAAAAATTTGCGCCACGCATTTATAGAACTCTGTTAAAACCAGGACTTACCGGGCTTGCACCATTGGATCAATTCGCTAATAAAATCATGGCCCATGACGACAGTTCAATTGAAAGAAGTAGACAAAACGATATGGTGGTCAAGCTAAAATTACAAATGAAGATTTCAAAGGCTAAAGATGTCCACAATTCCTAATCTTCCAAATTAGGGATAGAAGCTAGAGTATGGCATTAACTCTGTCCTCAAAGAGAGCGATTAAAGTGTAGAAATAACACCATGAAACAAAGATAAAAGCATCCCCAATAGCACTAATCATACATTACTAATCCACACTTTTGATTGCTTTTTCCTGCATTCAAGGAGACTCACTACCTCGAGGAGACCGTACATTATCATCCTCATCAACAGGGCTCCTGTCATCCCTTGGACTAGGGCTGCGGTTTTGACCATTTTCTGCATAAGGGCTCTCATCATACCTCCTAGCCACAGGGCTCACAGGGCTTCGGCTAGTCTCCTTGGGGCTTTCACTATAACCATCTTGCTCTGTTTCCACCCTGCCTCTATTGGGAGAAGTGCTTCTCTCTCTTGGACCATCTCTATCAGGTGTAGGACTGCGCTTCCTTGTCTTAGAGGGGGTAGAGCCCCTTTTTGGCTCAGGGCTTTCACCGCCAGGACTTCTTGATCTCCTTTCTTTGTACTCAGCATCACGCCCTCTTCTGGCAGGGGACCTTGACCGGCTGGAAACATGAAAGAAAGAGGAGAGGGATAAGTCAAGTCCAAAAGAGTAAGAAACTCTCAGGATTTAGCGACAGCCGTAGGATAAGCTGAAACACGTATCATGAAAACACACACAAATGAAAAGAAAGTAACCCTAACCTGTAGCTACGACTTCGGCTGAAGCTTCGGCTCCTACTGCGGCCACGGCGAGGTGAACGTGACCTCACAGGTGAACGTGAATAACTTCTGCCACGACCACTGTAACATTAGCAATCGATTGGAAAACAGAAAGTAAAAACCAGGTAGCAAGCTGCTTTTACAGTGTTCCTTTAAAGAGTTTATAACAATCAAGACAAGGGGAAAAGTAGCACGCTCATCATGGGGAGTGCAAGCTAAGATACAAACAAACTTATCAAGCAAAAAACAAAAGAAATGGAGAATAAAGTTACTAAAGCTCCATCCACACAGACATACCTCAGTTTCTTAGGACTGTTCTGGCAGTTCCTTTCAATGTGACCTCTTTCCCCACAGCGATAACACTTATTTTTCCAGTCTCCAGCTTTGCAATCTCGAGCCCAATGGCCATCAATGCCACAATTGAAGCAGCGCCCAGAACCCGGAGCAGGACCTCTGCCCACATACTCTCGAACTCCTCCAGGTCCACGTGGCACCTGCATCCATGTCATGCAACATAAGAGGTAATTTTTTCACAAGTAAGAAAACCAAATTATAGCATCCACATCATATAGAACATGTCTTTTAAATAAATTAAAGATTGATAATTTATTCAATTGAAAACTTTCAAGCAGCGAATGCAACAGCCAAAAAACCCAATTTAACTGTTAAAAAAACATAAAATTGCAGCACCATATCTTTATCATGAAAATTCAGCCTGTATCAGTAACTCCCAAAAACAACTGCAAGGACTTGATTAGAAAAGCCCAAAAATAACTTACCCCCTTGGCAAATTCCACGATGATACGTCGTCCATCAACATCTCTTCCATCCAAGTTATATCTTGCATCATCAGCATCCCGTGGATCACTGAATTCCTGTATAGTGGTCAAGGAACAAAAAGACCCAACACAAGAAACCCATGATGTGTAATTCACAGATACCAAATCAGCTTAATCCTAAGACGAGAATAAAAAGAGAGCGTGATACATACAACAAAGGCGTAGTCTCGCTTCATATCCACATCGCGTACTCTGCGGAAATGGTTTCCAGAAACAGTAAGGCCATCATAACTACTTACGTACTGCAGTGCATGAAACTTGGTCCTCAAGACGAACTAAACACCAGTTTGATTGTTGCAAATTCCATAAAAACATGCAAAGACAACATAGAAAATCGGCAAAGGCTTCTAACAATCGCCAAGAAATTCCACCAAGTCCACCCTCTCACCATTGACCACCAGGTCAGGCAAAGTCCACCCTCCCACCATTGACCACCAGGTCAGGCAAAGTCCACCCTCCCACCATTGACCACCAGGTCAGGCAAAGGCTCAGAAACCTTCAACAGAATCATTAAAGTCAAACTCAAAGGAACCTAGGACATATTGTTCCTTCACAAATAACAAGATCACAAAGATGCCCAAGCAAGAACCAGCCTGGAAAACAACTATTCTCTTACTAAGTGGTGAGAAACAAGACTATACCCTACAGTGACAGATCTCTGATGAACCAGTTTAGAGGGAACAATTGCTAGAATGCATTTGAGCATCCAATAAAGGTGAAAATCATCAATAATCATGTACCTTCAGAAACCAAAAATAAGAAAGCTGTAAGAGTGAATCTTGGTTCACAACTGCACATCCCAAAACAAATGCTACACTAGATATTTCAGGTGAAACTAGAGCATCTTTTCAGAACCCATCTCATTTCTTGGTTCCACAGTGCCCAAGGAGCAAGAAGAGATATCAGCAAGATATTTTTAGAAGGGACCACCATTAAACGCAAAAATATCACAGCCATGGATAAGACAGGGTCAGCTACACTCCATTACACCATTGCCGCAATGAAGTAGGAAAAGAAGTATCAGATTTCCAATTTGGTGTCAATGAATTAGAGAAGAGACAGAAGCATCAGAATTCCAATAACAGCGGATATAATTGTATAAATCATCTATCAAGGAACATCACATATATTGTATGAACTAAAGCAATCACATTTAAAATAAATGCTCCTAAATATATGAAGTATAAATTTAACAATTGAAGACCCAAAAACAGCACAACAAAACTGTACTGGAGACAAAGGCATGCTTTAATTACCTGCCATATCTACTGAAAATGTGCTCCAAATCCCGAGAGCGGGTCCTTGAAGACAAATGACCAACATAGAGGCGAGTGGTACTGCCATATCTATCTTCATAACGAGGCATCTTTTAACTGAAGATCAAAATTGGAAGTCAACAAATCAGAAGAACGATCAAACAAGCCATGAAGATAAAAGAATCTATCAGAAAGTAATAGGAGCCAATGCGATTAGAAGAGATAAACAAGGGCTAACAACGTTACTTCAATTAGACAGAAAAGATTAAGCAACCATAAACATTGCACAGGGACCCCTAAACCAATGAAAGAAATGAGTGAAACCCATCACAGCCTCCCCGACCACACCATTCACAAAAGGCATTCTTTCATTCTTTTCTTTTAATTGTTGTTTCTTTTTCTTTT
>JACGDI010005757.1:1234638-1294321 GCA_014898725.1 Jacaranda copaia
ACTGAAGGAGGAAACATATTCAACTCTTCCACGAATGTTATTCCATCAACCTCACGTAACACTCACCCGTAGATCTCTGTGCATGAAAGTCTGATAAGAATTAGAACAGGAAAGAACGCAATTCAGTTACCCTAATCTTCCAACAAACTAAATCCAACCCACTACCAAATAATTTCAGAAACAATAAATAAATCCAATATCAGATAACTTAATCCCCATACCAATCATCAAAACACAACAAAGAAAGCAGTAAAAGCAAAAAATCAAATCAAAATCCATTCTTCAGCACAAAAAGTACAAAAATTAAACCTATAGGGTATGCATAGAGAAGCACGTAAAAACACACACGCACATACACGTAGCAGGCGAATCCGAAAATCCTTACAGATAACTTTTGATATGAAATCCCAAATTCAGATCCCAACCCTAATCTTTAAGGACAGCTTCAAGGAAGCGAGCGGCGAGATCTCGATGGCGTTTATATCTGCCAACTGACATATTTTGACGGCTAAGATTCGGTACTTGAATCCAAGGGTTAGTAATCACCACTTAGTGGGCCGGGATGCATTGCAAGATTTTTAAGCCCTATTATTAGGAAGCATGACAATAGGCTTGTTTGGCCTGGACTAGTTAGGCTCTCCAATTACTTCTTACGGTCAATGGTCCAATTTGTATCAAATCTGTCATATTTAAATTTAAATTTAATTATTTAAATTTAATCTTAAAATTGATAAAAAAAAATTATTTAATATCATATTTGAATTCGATATATATTCAAAATTTGATTAAAAAATCTTGTCCAATTTATATTTTTTTCTTTTTTTCCTTTTTGAATTTTATAAACATATGATATTTATAACAATTTTTACTACATATTAGTCAACAAGTTAAATATTTGAATCCTAAATTCCTATTTTACATTCTATTAATGTATAAACGAACTATTATATATTATTATATTTGATATTTTATTAATATCCTTCTTATTTTTTAGGTTAAAAACTTAATATGAATATTATAATATAGACGTTGATATAGATATTATGTCAATATAATATATATTATTTTAAAATTTTTATTAATATTATATATAAGAGTATTAATTTAATAAAAAATATTAAAGTTTGGATTTGAATCTTTAACGGATCGAATTGCTTAATTTCATATCTTATCCACTTATTTCAAATTATAAATATTTTATAATCGAATTTGATCCATCGAATATTTTAATCGGATAAAAATCCTAAAATTCGAATCCAATTAAAATCCAATCCATTGATAACCCTACTTCTTTAGTTAATCTTTTTTTGAAAAAAAAAATACTCTGCAGAATTGGACTTTATTGTTAAGACAACAAAATTGACAAATAAATTTACCTTCTGGGAAAAAAAAAGGAAAGAAAAAGAAAATAGATACGAAATAACTGCCCAGCCCTTACAAATAGATAAGGTTTAAAAATAACTGCCCAACCCTTACAAACAGACAAGGTTTAATTTTAATTTATTGGAAATTTAACTGGAATTTGAAGGATATAAGCTAAGCTGAATATATATCACTATATTCAATATTTTTAATCTCTTACTCTATATTACAAATATATATCAAATATTAAATTTTTTTTATAAAAATATTATATGTGGATTAAATATACTTAGTATGTATTTCTAAAATGAAATAAAATAGAACATCCAACATGCTATATGAGCTTTATTGTTTTCTCATCTCCCTTAATTTTGGTAAAATTTTATCCTTATTGAATTTACTAGATATAAATACTTTGCAAATCAAGAAAGGTGGAACAAAAAAAAAACAAAGGGAGCCCATTAATATATATGTAGCACTTCTCCAATAAATTATTGTTGAAGAAAATGATAAAACACATACATATATTACTTTTGTAAGTTAACTACATTTGTAATCACCTTATAATCCCAGTATCCTTAATCCTCTCACATATGTTCTATGAAGCAAGAGCTTAACAATACTTCTCATCACACAATTCCAAATCCCTTGCCACTACCATTAGGATGAACAAATCTTACAACAATTGGATTAATACATATCAAATCTTCAACTATTAGTCCAAGATAATTGATCTAAAATTCTCCAAGAAACCAATACAAGCATCATGCCGTTAGGCAAATTGATCAGGCTCTACGTTGCACATTAAATAGTGAATCCAGTAGTCGAAAGCGGTTTTTCACCTTCTCTTGTTCTTGCTTCCAATCAACAGGGCAAAGTAAAACAAAATCCTAAAGAAAAACCCCAAAGCAATAGTAATCCACAAGCAACTCCATTTGTCTATGTCAGTAACTCCTGTCTGCTTCAGTACGTCTGATCCGGTAGTCAAGCAAGTTGTGCTTGTGATGTTCATCCCAAGAGTCTTGCTCATGGATTTCAGCAGCTTGAGCTTCACAGAATCAGGAACAGACCTCAATGGTGAACTATCAAACACCTGGGTACCCCTCACAAAACATTTTGAAGGATCATCAAACTCATTCTGCATCACACCTTGATAAGGGTACTTAACTAGAGAAGCATAATGGAACCAAATCCAGTAAGACGGGATTCTATCTCTACTGATGAAGAAGCCACTGAACAGAACAAAATAGGCTAAAATGGCCACCACAACTGTGTAAGCCATCATCAGATTGAAGATGATGCCTGAAAGGAACGTGACGAATGAGCTTCCAGCCCAGAAGGAGGCCAAGACGAAGATGAAATAGAAGATGAAACCCGACATCCCTCCGGCTAATCCCACGGCCCAAAAAGTGGTGGTAGCAAATGCAAGTGACAGGATCAAGAGAGAAGGAATGGATATTATTGCATGAGAAAGAACATAGGACGAACGCCGATATGCGTTGTAAGCAGTTTCTCTCATGAAAATGTATCTTTCAAGAAGAAAAACTGGTATGGCCTCAGCACAGGTGTAGAAAGTTGTGGACATGGCAAAGGCAAAGAAGCCTAATCTTTCTTGAACACCTTTAGGTGAATTATCAAGCTTCCAGAATATAGTTGCAAGTATGATTCCTGTCACAAGAACTGCCCCAAATCTTGCTCCAAATAGCTCAGGAGCCCTTCTGGAGTTTGTGATTGATCTATTTGCTATCACAATCATTTCTTTCCAGAAAGGATTAGCATATTTTGGGACAGAAGATGAGAGATTTGAGTCCATATTTGTGGCCCCAGAAACCAGTTTCCCCATTGAAATACTTGCACTTATGGCTTCTTTGAGAGAGATTTTTGGCCCGTCAGAGTTCCTGCCTGGAGGGTTTTTTTTCTTTTGCCAAGTTTTATTGAAATCCGCCAGCCTCTTGGTTCCTCCAGGCGATCCCTCCAGCTCCCGTATATAATCCAGGGCAAATTCAGTTTTATCCTCATTTACAGGAATCGGGTTCCCAAATTCTGCAAAGAACTGGGGAAGAATCCCTGGAGAGCCGCTAAAAACTGTTTGTCCACGAGAAAGAATGATCAACTGATCTAACAAGCTGAGGATTCTATAGCTCGGCTGGTGAATCGACATGATCACAATACTCCCACTCTGTGCGATTCTTCGCAAGACTTTCACCACCATATAAGCGCTTGTGGAATCGAGCCCTGAAGTTGGCTCGTCGAGAAACAGCACAATAGGATCGTGAATAATGTCTGTCCCAATAGAAACCCGCCGCCGCTCGCCACCAGAAACCCCACGATGGCCCTCGTCTCCAATCACCGTCTTGGCGGCGCTCCGCAGGCCTAGTTGATCTATCAGGGCCTGGACTCGGGCTTCCTTTCTGGACTTGGACATGGTTCTTGGCAGCCTGAATTCCGCCGAAAACATGAGAGTCTCTTCCACAGTTAACATGGGAAATAACAGGTCATCTTGCATGACATATGCTGATATTACTTTTAGAAGTTTTGACTCCAAAACTTCTCCGTTCAGAGTGATGGTCCCCTTCAGGCTTTCTCGAGCTATACGATCGGCCAACGCATCGATCAGCGTGGATTTCCCTGAGCCACTGGCTCCAAGAACCGCCATGATTTCACCTTCCCTGGCCTCGCCCGAGATGTCATTCAGCAAAACTTTCATCCGGGACTTTTGCTCGCTCGAGTTCGTATGATTAATAGTGTTTCGATTAGTCCTCCAGGAAGGAAGAATTTTTCGACGGACCTTCACGCTGTACGTGAGGTTTCTAAAGGAAAGAACAAAGGGCATTGAGGCAGGCTGGAAAACAGGTTCTTGGACATCAAGAGCTTGGTGCAACGGAGCCGGCCGGCCGGTGGAGTCGCCGACGTGCTGCAGAAGCTCCCCGAGCGTGTAGGAGACTCCGCGTTTGGGCTTTCGGCTGAATTCTTGGAGCTCCATGTCTTGTCTAGGGCCTAGAAATGGCAAATCACTAGCCATGGATAAGCTGTCACGTTCACCAGTACTAGGCATCAATTATAGCAGAAGGGGAAGTGGGCTGTTGAGGGTATGTATGCAGCCACAGGGAAAGAGTCTTTTTGCAGTTTACTTATGTCTGATGATTTGGAGAAAGTGAATGGGTTTATGTATGTAATTTTGCGATTCCATCTTTGGTGGGTCGTTTCGTGTGGGGATGAGATTATTAAAGTTGGGAGGGTATGGACAGAGGATTAGGTGAGGAGTTGCACTGCCTTTTACCAATTTGGTTCTGATTATATATGTTACGTATAGATACATTGTTGTGGGCATTGGTGCTGGGTCCAAGTCTTCTGAGCGGAGGAACAGCCCAACGTCATAGTTTTACTACCAAGTCTACCCAGGAGGTTTCTTGTGAAGATGTGCATCTTTGTGTCGTAGACAGCTGCGAGGAGAATCGTGAAGAACCTTTAACTACTCCAAAGTATTCTATGGCCATGCCCAAAATTGCCTAATGCAGTAGTGTGGTGGATTCAAAAGTGTCATTTGGCCTACAAATTTGCAAGAAACTCTTTAAATATATCAACACCCTTTATCATAAAAGAAAACGATTTTGACAATGAGAAAAATTACAAGTGAATGTTGACTCAAAATGTATGCTAGCAGCTTGCTTAACACTAATATTCAGTCATACCCCAAATTAGTTCACCCTTTTTGAAATTGGGATGAGAAGAATCCATAACTCTGGCCACTCCATATCCTGTTATCGGCTGTGCAATGCAATGTACAAATGGATAAGAAATTAACAAGATTATAAATTTATAAATAAAAAATTAATTGGCTCGCATCAATTCCAAATAGAGTTAAATTTTCAAGAATAGCAGACGTGAAATTATATTTTAATAACATATAAGTGAATAATACATAAAAATCCGCTTTTAATAAAGATATAATTTATGAGCACATCAAATAATATTATTTGAATAAATTAGATGAAAAATAGAAAAAGGGCTAGTGCTAAATTTGATGTACTTGTAAAAGTTCACCAGCGCAACCAATTATTCAATTTGAGATAATAATTTATACATGTAAATTAAACGTGTTATGGCATTAAATTCCACAAAGTTAATATCACATACAAATTAACTCCTCCACTATAAAATCTAACTCATAGTTCACCCGTTTATGCTACACATGAACTCAAAATTATAATATCCTTTTCTTATTTAAAAAAAAAATTATTAGGCAAATCTATTGGGCTGTCACTTTACTGTTTTTCATAAGTTCGTTCAAATTTAATTTTCTATCTGAATATCTATTTCATCGTCTACTTTCTTTTTATTTGTATATGTCAAATGTATTTAATTCATAATCAATTATTTTTATATAATAATATTTAATACACTTAAAATATATACATAAATAGGATAAAGAATGAAACCATACCGAAATAAAAAATCTAAACTATAGTTCAATTTAAATAGTTTTCATATTGTCAATAACTCTACCATGCAATCAATAATCATAATGTAACTTTCAAGCCACAAATGTGGTTAACAAAGTGTCCTAGTTGTCTCTTTGCACACGCCTTCAACTAAGCCCAACTCTTATATTGCCCCAACGAATGGAAGGAATGTCAACAATTACTTTTTAAGCGTGCAATTAAGCTAAATTAATTACTAAGCTTATACTATATGTTTCGTGACAAAATGGATTTACAGTAGGTAGGAAGGTGTTCATCTACCGTACCCCTTTTCTTTTTTTGGCTTATCTTAGTTAATTAATACTAAGTTGACTCCTTTAATTTATTTTATTTCATTTTCAAAATTCGAGTAATAGAAAGATATTTCTTAATGAAAAAGATATAAGATCTTCTGTCGCATGTTAGTGTCATGAAATCATGAACTGTCCAAGGTTACTTGGCAAAATACAAAATAATATTCATGCTGTTTTCCTTTTTCTCATATGTATAGATATATTTTTATTCAATAATTAAATCAATACGGAGTATATCTAACCCACTTCATTTCTATACAAATATTTTTTGACTGATAATATATATATATATATATATATATGAAAAAACACTGCAAGGTATACAACATATTAGCCTTAAAACTTTTTTTTTCTCTTTATTTATATACACGTAAACTAGAAATTTGCTAAATTTGAAATCATAACCTCACATTTTATATGTAAAATTAATGTCATTGAGTCAAAAACTATCGGGATATATCAAACTTAAACTCGAGTGAGGGTAGTTAAGTATAGTGTTATATGAATAAACAAGCATATTTTTTATTTAAATATATATTTTATTTAGTGTATATTTTTTGAGATAATTATCCTAACTCTCAAGTAATGGAGGCTTAGCGCTTTAGGTCAATAAGGTCTCGTCATGCCAAGTCTATCTGTCCACATGCCCTCAAATTTTATATTATTTTCCTCTATTTTTGGACAAAAGGTGGAGTCAAAAATTTTAATTTAAGAACTAAATTGAATTTTAATAATAAAATACACATGATATAAAATTATATAGACTTAAGGGGCATGACTGCCTCTGCTAACCCGCTCCCACTTCATATAAGCAGTAGTGTCTAAAGCTAGTTAAAAGTTTCAAGAGAAGTATTACTCATAAGCAGTTTAAGTACTCCTAGAAGGCTCAATGACCAGTAACGAAGGTCAGGCCATTGATTCTTCAATACTACTGATCTACTTCGCTGTATCCTCTTAACATTAATTCTACATTAGTTTCCAACATCCTCATTGTCTTACTCGGACTTAGGCTTCTGCAAAGTCCTCAACCATCAAGAAAATGACCAGAGGCTCCATAAATGCAGCGGATTATCGGCTCTGTCATACCAACCAAGCGAATGTAAAATATGTGATTGATGCTGTAGAAAGAATCCTAATAAGGGTATATATCATAATTCAATTGATCAAGTATGATCAAATGCCAAAAAGATTTTCCCTCATACGACTTTAACGTGTTACATCTATAAATTTTGATGTGGGGGAATTTGGTAATATATAAAAGACATAAATACCCCTGTCTTTATTTAAAACTCTCATAACACACTTGAGGATCCGCGTCCTTTCTAAACGGGCTAACCCGACTGCCAGACCAAGCCCGTGCAAGGGTATCATCCTAACCCTCCATTCTACAACACATGTAATTTTGGGAGGACATCCGCGTGAGCTAAATAGTCTGTAATAAATC
This sequence comes from Jacaranda copaia, assembly GCA_014898725.1. Taxonomy (NCBI): domain Eukaryota; kingdom Viridiplantae; phylum Streptophyta; class Magnoliopsida; order Lamiales; family Bignoniaceae; genus Jacaranda; species Jacaranda copaia. The sequence continues at coordinate 1,242,219 of JACGDI010005757.1, forward strand.
CAATAGCCCACTATAAATACTCCTAGTTTATTAATCAAGGGGCATCCAAAAACAAATTGCATACAAACCTATACACAACAAGTCCCTACCACCCGACCTATAGAGCTTACAACTCAGTCTACTAGTTAGTCCAGATAGCATTTACCCGAGCCACTATCTCTAGTCAACCTATTGGCCATAGACAAATATACAATGTGTCATTTCTTGCGACATCAAATTTCATGCTTAATGAGGACATCCCCTAATCTTAATCTAGAAACCCTATCATTTTCATAGTACTTTTCACATTTCTTGAGCCCAAGGGCAAATGTTTCCATGGTTTGAAACACCCTGGCTTAGTAATCCCTTAACAAAATCTTGTCCACCTCATGTCAAATAAATAGATAAAAGAGGGAACATTTCTTGAACTATAACCAAGAAACAATACAATATGCAACAAGAAATAAAAAGAATTAACATTGATATGAGATAGCCCAACAAACACTGTCCAATAAGTTATCGACCTCAAAAAGGACTTCCAGACCCACTTAACATGCACAGCCCAACCTCGTCTCTGAATCCAACTGAGCCAATCCACTCGACCAAAACTGCCTGATTGAACGGATTGTTCTCGACCATACCCAACATGAGGTTTTAAGCCACTTGACCCAACCAACCATCTTTCTGGTTGACCACCTTATTTGTTCGATCTTATCAACTAGAGTGCTCACTTAGGCATTAACTCATATCCTGGCTGTATTTAATGCTCTGACAAGTAGCATACCTCCACATTAATAGCGCGTGCTACTTGGTACAATCTCTGCCACTAACTATGCTAGGGAGGCACACCATCAAACTATTATTCATCCTGGAAACCATGAGATGATACCACCTGGAATAGTATCGAAATCGAAAATGACCAATAACTCTCAAGTAAGGACAAAAGCCCTCTACACCTAATAGAAGCATTTTAGACATATTATACACTAGAAGAAGGTTATAAATACATCACTTTCAGTCACATTCCAGGTAATACCAAATATACCATACGCTCTTACTCTTCTGTTCGATTGCCTTATTTCAACTAGAACTAACTTAAGCGTCGGAGTGCCTTTGTCAGGTGCGCTTCGGCTAGTTTAACTTTTGTTGTTCATTGCAAATCTCAGACCTCAAAAAATATCACTATTGGATCGCTCGACCTCCCTAATCGAGTTAATCCAAACACAACCCAATTTACTACAAACAACTTTCAACCTCATCAATAATGAAAACTGTAACAAAGACAAAGGTACAAAGGTGATTGTCATTTCCATTGACTATTCCTCACTTTTTTTTCAGATTGGTAAACTTCCAGGAAGTGTCCCCTGAGAACTACTCCCTACATGTTATATATGTCAATTTCATCATCAAAATTGAGGGAATTTTGAAGTAGAAAAGAGGGAAATTGCAATCAATGAACTTTCTTCTTGTAGATTTCAGGGTTTTTGACCACACAACTTCATGAAATTATTTTGAATAAGTGCAAAAAATTTAAATTATGGAATTGTGGTCAAAATTCATTTCTTTAGCAGACATCTTTTAATAATTTAAAAAGTCAAATGCTTCGCAGCTAATATGAACAAATCTATAAATTTTTTCTTAAAAATTACAAAAGTCCTAAAATTTTATAATTTAAAACTCAGTTGAAATTTTTTAAATTACACAATATAATTATAACAATCCATAACTTTTGAATATTATTGAATGAGATGTAACTCAATCCTTGAAACTTTATTTATGCAATAGTTGGGATTTTGTTTAACCCAAACAGTATCCCCATCCCCATGAATGAAAAGTAGACATCTTTAATTGTTGCACTAATCATTATTATGGTAAGAGTGCCCAAACATTAATTATATATATATATATATAAAGAAGCAAAATTATTACAAATTATGGTTAATATTATTCCCAACATCACAAAAAGAAAAGGCCATTATCAAATTCTAGAAAAGCAAAATAATTTAACACCAAGCACCCACACTCATTTCTCATTTTCCCAAAAAATCTTGGCCATCAATTGATGCAATGAGCAAAATTTGCATATCGAACTGTGTAAGTGATGGAAGAATTCCAGTTAGGGCCACTTATGTCAACCTCTACAAGTGGCCGGAGTCCGACGTCACGTTCTTAAAGTCCGCCGCGATGCACGGCGAATCACGGCTGCATAGGAGGGTGGTGGACAGTATTTCATGCAGGCAAATGTATCTTAGAAGCTATAAATTTTCAAGGAAGGAGACAGTGTCTGAAAGAACAATGAAATGTTTGGCAAAGGTTAAGGAGAGGTTGGTCGGCGGAAGAAGGGAGAAGGGAGAGGTCTGGCTTTGCCGGCGGAAGAAGGGATGGAGGCGGCCGCGGGTGGTGGTGAAGAGACTGAGGGATTACTCTCACGCAGTGGTGCGTGCTATTTTTCGGAAGTTTTTGTTTTGTATTACTACAGTTGATGTTGTTGATCGCAACAGCAACGTCTAAGGCTACTTGCCTTCCATAAAAGTAAAGTGATTTCTTTGATGTTTTTTGCCTTGCCTTTAATTTTTGGACTTAAGTTTAACAAAAGGTTGATTTTTTGAAGAATTGTTTATGTTAAGACGAGATAGAATGGAAAAGTTTTTAAATTATTTTAATGTTGAAAAATAAATTGATTAATTCTAAGTCAAACAGTTGAGAAATTCAATGAGATTGTTTTTAAGTAATTTAGAGTTGAGTCTTCTTTTCATACAATTACGAAAATGAAAGTGATGATCAAAATTGAATTCAATTGTCAGGATTGACTAATGATTTGAAATAACTCTTCCTTTTTTATTTCCATTCAAGATCTTTTATATGTTTCCACGCCTTTGTTAGTTAGTTTATTTTTAGTCCCAAAAATTCTATTTTTTAATTGACATGTTAAGCCTAAATAGAATTATTTTTATTTAAATATGTTCTATTTATACTTCAATATGTTCTATATAATGTCATTTTTTTACCCTTTCAAGGATAAAATATATTTAGTTCAATCTATTTCTTTTTGTCCTATGAATCATATGTTTATAATAACAACGACAAAATTTTCTCAATTCTATTCATATTGTGATGACTTTGCAGAAATCTATATTTTTAATCAATAAATCAAGTGATTTCAATAACTGCATCATTCTGCTTTAGCTTTGAGGGGCCCTAGTAGGCAATTCCATTTGTTTTCCTCTTGAAAATGAAACTTATCTTCTATCATTTCAGCTGCTCGTACGGATTCTTATTATTTTGAGATCATATCTAGTATTCATAATTTATTTCGATTTGATACCACTCTTGAGGCCCAAATACCTGAAGTACAGTGATGGATGAAAGAGGAGTCCAACGAGACTATTCAGAGCCTTGGAAGTTTGGTTGATCCTTTTCTCAAATCTTTAAGAGTACATTGACACAGGAGTAGGCTAACGAGACTATTGGAAGTCTTTAAAGTTGCCAAGGATTCTCTGAAAAAGCCCAACAACCGATTGCACGAGATTTTCATTTTTGGACATCCTTTTACTTGAGCCACTCGAGTTCTCAACATACACTAACTCCCTGTATTTGATGCTGGGGTGGTGCGCCCCTCACTTTGCATAGGCACGTGGTCAGTGAGGGGGAGGGTGCGCCCAGTGAGTGCACCCCCAGTGTGAGAGAAACCCACTAACCCTTAGTAGAATTCTATTTTTTTTTTTTTTTTGGATCTATTTTCCTATCACTAAATGTGTGTTCTTTGGGATTGTTAGTGACTAACGTTTTAAATACCAAACCAAATTTAGCATCGTCAACTTTGTTTTCCAGTATAAAGGTGTTCTTAGCATAAATGGATTTTTTCTTAAAAATAAATCAATTATTGACCACAGCCACCATGCATAATAATCACCACTATTTAGCATTTCAATTATTTTCTTAGAACAAAGAATTTTCTTAATGGATAGGTATGTACTTCGGCCGCTGGATCCACGAATTTTCTTGGCAAAAGTCACTTGGTATGAGGTACATTAGCAATTAGCAATAACACAGGGACGACCATAGCTAGCAACCTCCATAACTTCATGTGAAATCAAAGCTACCAACAGCCACGAAGCGTACCACAGCACCCAATTCCATTTTGTTTGTCCATTAAATTTCCTGCACATGATTCTACCTATTGTCAATTAATAGCTTAGGGAGAAAAACCCCTTTCTTTCCTTTTTATAATTATTCCCTTCTAAAGAGGATTCAAAGAATTATGAATAGCAAATTGGGTCAAAATCAACGACCCTGTAGGATCATGCTTACAAAAATCCTGTTGAATCCAACACTAAAATGGTTTAGTGTCATATTAGGTGATTGCAGTAAAAGAAAATTTCATCATGCATTCAGTTATTCACCCACCAGACACGAGAAACAGTACCGTGCTGGAAAAACACCTCTCAGCAAAAAGAATACGCATTTCATGTATTAATGATAGAAATGTCAACACAGGTTCATCTTAGCAAGGCAAGCCTCAAATATTGCAAATTCAGCAAATCAATAATAGAAAACAACTCTAGATGCAGCAGGATATAGATCATTGAACTAATGCACAAATAACAGCACATCTCGATGCAGACCTAAATGCATAATATCAGTTGTCTACCAAATAGTTTTGAAGAAAGTTCCGCAGTCAATAAATCAGGGACTTGGTAAGATACACACCATGCAATCATATAAATCATCAATAATAAACTAGTGAATATTATATGCAATATTATTTAGAACAAATAAAGCAAAAGAAGAAGAAAACTGAAGCTGTATCATGTAAGCAGAGGAGGCTCTCATCTAGACTGCATTAAGGACACAGCAAAAAGGAGAGGACATATTCTAGAGAGGCATAAGGGATCAAAATAATAAAGTGGAATTCACTGACATAACAAAAATTTCAATCCTGCTCCTGCAGTTGACAAAATTCAGAAAAAATCTCCTTAATTTATTTTGAGACAGCATCTTGCTATTATTATGTCTAGCCAATTCCTTATGCATAAAAAATGACAGTTTTCAACGACCACCAAGCACCTTACAGTAGAGCACTGGATGTAATTCCAGTTCTGCTGAGAGAAAAGTTATATTAAGTGAAATTATATAAATATTTGACTAAGGGATCCAAGCTTAGGAGTTCAGGTAACTACATTTGTGTCAGACTTTCAGCTTCTGACAAAGAAATAGAGCAGTCTTAAATTAGCCATGCATGATGCATATTTCAGATTTTGAATTAGAATTAAAGATGAATCATCAATAAGCAGTAAGCTCATGATACTATCATTAGCTTAGGAATGTAAAAGTAATGATGTTCACAATTCTTGTAGATCATTAGTATTTCCTAAATAAGCTCATTTAGCTTTCATTTTAAACTGCATCCTGTCAAACACCAATTCCCAATGAGTTTAAATTCCATATCTACATTTCCCATCGGATTTCTGTACCTTTATTAAAAGGTAAAACACGACACATGCATTAAGCAAATAAATACGCGCATGCACAAGCCAAAACGTACTCTATTTGACACAAGGATTGGGTGAAGGAAAAAAAAAAGACAAGAAAATGCTAGGGGAAACAATTTAATTATTTAGTTGCTATAGAAAAGAAAAGAAAAATACAGTACAATTCGAGAAATCATTTTATTTGGTGAGCAAAATGAGAGAAAGCCTGTTTTTCCCTCTCTGCTCAACACATTCACCACCTCCCTTCTTTCCATCTATTTTTCTTAGACAACCAACAAAATTGAGATTTTGGACTGTTCTGAGTTTATTTTCATTTTCCCTGATTTTTTTTCTTTCCTCATCCAAATCTTTGAACCGAACAAAGAATAAAGGCACAATCAAGCAGAACTAAACAAAATCATGCAAGAAGAAAAATGATATAATTTCAGTGAACTTAAGCCAGTGCCTTTTTTTAGAGATAACAGGCCGCATAGTATGTTTGCATTACCAACAACACATAAAGTGGTGTAATAAAACTGATTTCATGCTTACTTTAGGAGGAACATTTCTTCAATATACAAGGTAACAGAAGCATACATACAAAAGCACATCTGTGACCTCAATGCATTGATGTTGAATGGAAAAGAACAAAGCTAATTGAACTAAAGACAACATGAATGCATACATACCACAACATTGACGCTCTAAGAAGAGAAGAAGGGGGGGAGGGGGGGTAAAGAAAAGAATCAATAGACAACTAAATAAATAACGATATCTGGCTTGACAACAATGCATTCAACAATGAGCTTCAGTTGAGATGTGATGAACGTGAAAAACGAGTAATTTGGACAACATGCATAAAAGAAAAGTGAACAAATAGAGAGCAATGGCAATTTGAGAAGTAACATGACATTTCCATTACCCAAAAGTCAAAGCCACTGTCAGATAAAACTCATTGTATATCTGGAAGAATTTTAAAGTAATAAAGCAGCCAAACAGGTACACAAATCAGAACTTTGCAGCAAATCTACCTATATATTTGCTAAATAACTCACAATCTGTAAATGGAAAGGCAGCACAAAGCAAAAAGGAGTAGTATTTGAATCTTCAACTTCAAAGCTCGAATTCTTCATCCCGAAGAGCCATCTCCGCGGCTTCTTCCTCCTCATCATCAAGTGCAAAGTACTCATTCTTCTCAAGTGGCCTAAACATGTAAAAGATTATAGCATAAAAAGCAAGACTTGCAATCTCCTCGGCTGCATTAGCCACCCATTGGTACTTATAAGCAGATATGGTCCTGAGCGCAAACACGACAATCCTTGTGAAGTACAAGTACCCAATAACAACAATATAAAACTGCCTAAAAAGAGTCAACTTCGCCAGATTCTTTGCAGCCTTTCCATCAGTCTTTGACGTCTCCCTCAATGACCTAATAGACCACACAATCGGAAAGATAATAGCACAACAACAAATAATATCCACCAACAGGAAAACCTGATTCCAAGTTACCCAATCCTTAATAAAAGGCCCAGTCTCCCCAATCACAATGGAGGCAACATTCGCCAAGACCTGCAACGGAATTACAATCATCAACACCTTCTTCTCCTTCTCCTGCAAGAATGGCTTCAAAAACGACCACCCAGTACCAATCAGAACAATCACCGTAAACAACAACACAACTCTAATAAACTGGAAAATGTAAAACAACACATCCCATCCATGTGGCGTCCCTGTAACCTTCACATAGTGCTTATCCTCCGCAGCGCAAAGCAAATTCAATGCCTTCATAATAACCAGAACCCCCATTAGGAAATGAATCCTGTGCACAGACTTCTTATTTTTCGAACAAATGTAAATCCAGTAGGCCAAGAACGCGAAATAAAGAACAGAAAAACTGAAATACAAAGACGGCAATTGAGTTAACCCAGCAGACAAAAAGTCCTTCACTCTTCCACGGCCATCGAGATTATAAAGCTCGGTTCGCACATTCATCGACACCTTAGATTCAGGGGCACAATTGGCGAAAAATAGCGAATACTCATTGGGAGAAGTAATCGGATAAGAGCGGTTAAAAGAAGAATGCGGCGGGGGGGATAGATCCCGGAAAGTGAAGAGGAGATTAATGTACTTCGAGTCCAGGACGCAAAAGGAAGGGTTCGCCTGGAGTTCAAGGAGGACTTGAATTAGGGATTCTTCGGAGAGAAGGAAGAAACCTAATCGCGAGGGGTCGGGCGAACCGATGGTTGACATTACGGATACAGAGGAGACGGAGATCGTGGCTTGGCCGGTATGCGTGAATCCGAAGCGTTCGAAGAGGATCATGGGCCGAGAATCCGAGGAGATTTTTAGGTTTTTGATCTCGGCGGAGGTGAATGGGAGGAGGAAGTGGAGGAAGACCGGAAGGAGAAAGAGTAGCTTCGCCATTTCGATTCGGCGGCGGAGGAACAGAGAGGGCTAACCGTGGCGGTGGTACAGGGGAAGGGATTGGATGAGTTCTGGGGAGTGGGGACAGAGAAAAACAAAAGGGAGGAATTGCCGGTGGATGGAGTGAATTTTACAACTGCGGGTCCTTTTGTTCCGCAAATGCCCCTAGATCTGGTTCGATTGGATCGGGCAGAAATCTTGAAACTTGTAAGAGTGACCGCTGACCAGAATAGAATGGAATTTTCCCAGAATAACAATGAAGTCCTCGGAGCTGCGACTTAATTCTATTTGGCCCCAAAGGTTTTGAGATTCCGCATTGGCACCCCTGGCTAGCAAACGGTCCACCCAAACCAAATTTGTCTAATTTTGGGAGTTTGCAATGTTTTACAATATTAAATTTATTACTTTTTAAAATTCTTTTGAAGCTTGCTCACTTTTAGTATAAATGATAATAATATTGGAACATTTGGGTAAATAATCTTGACATGAAGTCGATTATCGCCATTAGTGCGCATGAGAAGGCTACCCAAAAAATAAAATAAAAAATTAATATTTTTTTAAAAATTTAAACATATGTTTTTTGTGGCTCTTTATATATTTATTCATTGGTATCATTTACTTATTATCCTTTTATTTATTTCTGTCGCATTTCACACTTATATTATAAAATAAAAATGGATAGAAAAAAGAAAAAATAAGCAAAATACTTAACGATTAATTAGCAAATAGTATGCAAATATTCATCTTTTTAGTTGCTTGTATGGATTAGATACTTACGTATATTCGGACATTTGGATTATGGCAGCTACAAAAATCATGCATAAAATATAATATTTTCTTTAAGAATAAAGTTTAATAGTTAAAGAATATAACTTTTGTTTTAAAATTGTTATTCATTTCATCAAATTATTATGTCATAATTTTCTCAATTATAAATTTTTAAAATAAATTTAAAATTAAATTAATTACACATCACTTCACCACAATCATATATCAATCATTGCAAATATATGCATATAAACATCAATTATCCATATATATTTACATTTATTTATTAAATTTAAAAATACAATTTCACCATTAAACTCAATAAAAAGTTATTGAGTTGATATTTACAGTAAAATTTATCCCATGCAAAACAATTTCATTTTTCGTGTTTTTCCAAAACAAACCAAACAGTGGGATTATTTCTCAATTTTAACTCCCAAAATCCTTTTACTTTTATTTAGAATATTTTCCAAAATTCACCAAAATGCAAATCAAACAAAGCCCAGTAGTTTGCATATGTGGATGAGCGTTTTTGTTACATTTGATAGCTTATGGGGGTAAATGCAACAAATACAGTATTTAAAGGGGCAAACTATATTTAACCCAAAAAAATATACTTTAGTTGAATGAATGAATTGAGTTTAGTGGAATTAACAAATGCATATAAAAGGTCATTGATTGAGTTGAATACTTATCAAATACAAATATTTCTAAGTATGAAAATCACAATTTTTTTTTTTGTATATATAAAAATTTCATTATGTGTAACGATCTGGCACTATAACCCGCAATGCATACTAAATATGCAAACAAATGCATAAAAATAAAAATAAACAAGTTTGAAACCTGTAACTCTCTCCCTTTAATGGCCTAATCTCGTTGGAAAGTACCATTGGCATTCGCCCTTCCATCGATGTTGTACTGAATAACTAATAAATGTTTCATTAATGTCAAATGCTCTGTAGTCAACGGCATAAATTTTTTACATAATATGAAATATTAAAAGTTTGAGTTCTAACAAAGTATTTATATATGTGTGTATAAATAATTAAAAATATATTAATTCAATCCAATAAATTAAAATATAATAAAAAAATACACTCAAAATAAATAAAGAAGAGATAGAGAAGGAAATAAAATTACACTTCAATACTATTAGAAGGAATGATGACGTTGAAATTGTTTACACCACGAAACAATTAATGAACGCATCAAAAGAATATTCAGTATGGTCCCGCCCAAAACAGAATTTGCTTCCAACTGTAACAAGAAATATTTTAAAATAAAAGTTTCAGAGTAAATGTGTGCTAAGAAATACAAGAAAATTAGGGGGTGTTTGGTTTTATTTCCAAATTTTTTTTTATTTTTTACTATTTCAAAAATAAAAATTATTACCTTTTAAAAAGTTTTATTTAATATTTTTAAAATATATTATCCAATAACCTATATATATTCTTTTTATTTTATTTTTATATATCTTTTTACTTACGACTTATTAAAACCAACATAATCATTACATTTTTAATATAATTATTACATTTCAAAAAATTTCTTCCAAATACATTTTCATTTTCACATCACATCACGTAACTAAATTTCACCATTTTAGAAATGATGAAAATGAAAATAAAATCAAACACCCCTAAATGATGGTTGGAATGCACAAATATATGTCACTGGTTATGGATAGAAATATATGTAAAATTATACAATAATTTGGTGTATATATATAGAAATTGTTAGATTCTCTCTGTGTATATATTTTGAGGAAATAAAACATTTTTTTGAGGAAAAAATGGAGGGAATGTTTGGTTTCACTTTGAATAAATCAAAACATTTTCAAAATAAAATAACAACTTTTGAGTATGATCTCACCAAGATTATTAAAATTTACTTATTTATATAATAATTGATTGTTATTAATTAGTATTAGTTAATTATGACTTGGTGATTATTAATATTAGCGATCGATGCATGTGTACTTAAGTGAAAACTAACCAAATGATTGAATAATTGTTATAATAAAAAAATAATTAATTAAAACTAAAAAAATCATATAGCTTTGAAAAAAAATATAGATAATAGTAAAAAGAATGTGAAAATGTAAGAAATCATCCCTATAGAAAGAAGTTGAAAATATATAAAGAAGAACTACAGAAAGCTGAAAATATGTAAGATCATTTAATTATAACCTTCATATGTGATAGTAATGGGTTGATAGTATTTCTCTGTATATATAAAAAATTAAAAGAAAATATTTAAAAATACACAAAAAAGTAAGAAATTTTTTATTTACAGTATAGATAATTTAATACATGGTTTCAAATTGTCAACCAGTCAACCAAGAAAACATATGTACCTTCACAAAATATTTATTTCTACATATAAATTTAGTAAATAATACGGGATATTTCAGTAAAATTTATATAACGCAGTGATAATTATGAAACTTGAACTTCTCAAGCATTACCTATTTATTGCTTTTTTACTAAAAATATCATTTACAATAAATTTATAAATTTAATTATCAAATTAAAAAAATTAAAAATATAATATATTAATAGAATACAAATATCAAATTAAATAAGATATAAATACGAACTCTATAAGACAGCAATCAAAATGTACACATAAAATGCACACAAAGTCGTCCATTTAAATCGAATACGAGACTTCCCACGTAATAGAAAAAACTTGACGTCATTGGCCTATAAGTCGCTGAATATTATCTATTTATTGTTTGAAAAACTTGAATATCCAGATTTTCAATTCTTGTAGTTCAAATTTATAAACAATTATTAATCAAGAATATATAATAATTAATTATTAATTACTAATAAATAAAATACCCAAAAAATTTAATAAAATTTGAATTCTCTTAAATTTTTGCTGCTAAAATAAGGTTTCGTTGACGATGAGGCCATGACATCTGTAGTTTCGTACAGCACGAAACAACACAAACAACATTGAAGAAAATTATACCCAACTACCTGCGTTAATATTTGAGAGAAGAAGCATCCTAGAAAATATATTCGTGGAATCTTCTCTGGGACAAAATTCGACGATTGCATTCAGTGAAAATATATATAGATTTATGAATCGATCTTTGGGGTTCGAATTTTATCAGGGAAAATTCTGCAATTTCTCGGACATGTAAGTTTATTCTTGCATTTTTATTGTTTTTCAAGAACATTTTATTCTTCTTTTAGTTTGGCGCTTTGATTTTCCATCTGTGTCTTTCAATTTTCATAAATTATTGGTGTAAAGTCATGTTCCCAGAGGTTTTTAGTTGACCCACGATTGTTTGAAGTTAGCTCTGCATGATGATTTATTTATGGTCTTGAATATATTGCATGCAGCATCTCGGCTTGCCAGAAGTGAAATAATATCTATTTCTCTTTTTCTGGTATTGCTCAAAGGAATGGATTTGGGTCGGTGTTGAATGTGGATTACAGGATATCTCCTTTAGTTTGTGGAATAGGTGTCTTTTTTCTTTGAATTTGGGGTTTGGTTCTTGTATATAGAAAAGATGAATGTGGTTGGAAAAGTCAGCAGCTTTATTACCCAAGGCATGTACTCTGTTGCCACGCCATTTCACCCATTTGGTGGGGCTGTTGACATAATTGTGGTTAAGCAGAACGATGGAACCTTTAGGAGTACACCTTGGTATGCGCGATTTGGAAAATTTCAGGGTGTTCTCAAAGGGGCTGAAAAGGTTGTACGAATTGAAGTAAATGGTGTCGAAGCCAATTTTCATATGTATCTTGATAATTCTGGTGAAGCTTACTTTGTTAGAGAAGTTGATCCTGATAGTAATGATGGTTTAAAGGGCTTGGATGAAGGCAGAAGGGAGGAGGATAGCGCTGATTACAGTAACATTGACAATGATCTAAAAGAAAATGACTTGTCTGGACAAGAGGCTAATGACTTTACCAATGGTCAAGTAGGGGAGCAAGATGAACGCTTCAGTGCTAGTATGGCCCAGTTAGAGAGAGTTGAATCTGAGCATATTTTCTATGAGTTTCAAGATGAGCAATCATCTCTGGAGGGTTCTCTCGAATATTCAGAATATGGTTCGAGTAGATATGACACCCTAGATAGCGTGGAGCATGCATTAGAATCACAGAATTCAAATTCGGAATTGTTTTTGGTGAGTGTGGATGGGCATATACTGACAGCACCTATATCATCATCTGAGAGGAATGGTGAAAATGTGCAACTAAGCACACCTCAGTTTCACCTGGGCCCTGGTGGAGGGACTGAAGAGTATAACACAGGTGAAGCTACATGGGCTTCTGATTATTTGAGTGATGTTGATGCCTCTGCACATACGGTTAGTACTGAAAACATGTGTGAGGCAAACAGTGGGGCTCGGTCTTCTGCACCTTGTGAAGCAGATGGACAGCATCAATTTCATGCACAAGAAACTCAGGACTCAAGTACTAATGGCAAAGAGCTTTGCATTGACGGCATTGACGGCAGTTCTGAGGATACATCAAGTAGTTTAAAGAGGGATGAGGTTTTCAAAAGCTGCTTGGAGCTCTCAGAATTGGCACTGCAGTCTGCCAATGGCAATCAGGCAAATGTTGGTTCTTCAGGTCAGATACATGAGGCTGCTGAAAATCCAGAAAAGAAGTCTCCTGAGAATACTTTGAGAAATTATGAAACTGAAAAGGGGAATGATGAAATATTAAGAATTGAAGATGGATTATCTCCCCATGATTCTGGATCCTTGATCAGTGTCTCTTTGCCTGAGTTACAGCTTGAAGCTGCAATCCAGGAAAGAAATACTTCTGATATGAATTATGATGGTTCAGATAGCATGCCTGTTCAATTTGTTAGCAATGATCAGGAACCACAGGAACAAATGGATGTAGATGTTGCAGTCAAAAGCAAGCCAAGTGGTGTGGAAGGACCTGTCTCTGAGGATGAATACAGGAGAACCAAACATGTTGAACCTCATACTGGAGCTCCAGTTGAAGATATGAAATCAGGTATATCTACAAGTAAGACATACCACTTGGCTTTATCATTTAATTTAGATACTCTTGTTGTTATTTGATTTTAAACTGCATCCAACATTATGTCACATTTTATTGCTTATCCACAGGTCTGGAGATATCTCTATGTGGAAACTTGCTTCATGCTGGAATGGGGTTGCATGCAGCCAACGATGCCTTTGACACCAACCGCGTATCACTGGAGGATTTTAAACTTTCTGCTGTATCAATTGTGAAGAATGAAAACTTAATTGTTAGACTACAAGGGAAGTATTTACCATGGGGTAAAGCTGCACATATCATTCTTGGTATGGCGGCTTTTGGTTTGGATTTACCGGTTGAGCCGGACGACGCAATCCCTGTGGAACTGGAGACACCAGAAGCGAAGGAAGATGATTCTGCAACGACCCCGACTTCATCGCGCAGATGGAGGCTCTGGCCAATCCCATTTAGGAGGGTCAAGACACTTGAGCATAGTGATAGCAACTCATCAAGAGAGGATGTTTTTGTTGATTCTGAAGCTGTCTCACCGAGCCAACCCAAAGCTACAACTCCTGCAGCCCATGCAGCCACTGAGTCTCCTCGTAAGCAATTTATAAGAACTAATGTCCCCACTACTGATCAAATAGCATCTTTGGATCTCAAAGAAGGACAGAATATGGTGAATTTTGTTTTCTCTACTAGAGTCCTTGGAGTTCAAAAGGTCAGTAATTTCTTCCCTGATAAACATATTTGTGCTTAGACAGGATCACTAATCAAAATGGAAACCTCTGTTTTCATTAACTCACACTTTACTGAAAACAGGTGGAAGCTCATATATACCTTTGGAAGTGGAATACACGAATTGTAATTTCTGATGTTGATGGGACAATTACCAAGTGAGATTTTAAAATTTTTATTTAGGAATTTGTAGCATGCGTGTAGCTACTCGTCATGAAGTAAGATTGCTAAAGTAGTGTTTTGGCAAGTTTATCACAATATGAAACTATTTTTCCCATTCTCATTTTCTGCATTTTACCCATCTATTATGACTCAAGAGGGCCCCTAAAAATTCATTCTCTTCCCCCTTCGAGCGGCGTGGGTATTAGAGCACAGTTTAACCACCAATGACGTAAAATTTTTAAATGAAGTAGGACATCTGGCCAAAGTACTGAATGGGTTGAACGTGATTTGTGTTGATTCATTGCCATGCTTTTTAGGAAATTTCAGAAATGATAAAGCAAATGACAGATAGCTGTCCTGATTTTGCCTTTTGACTCACAGCCACATATGCTTATTCTAGGTCTGATGTTCTCGGTCAGTTTATGCCTTTGGTTGGAAAAGACTGGACACACTCTGGGATAGCTCGCCTGTTCTCTGCAATTAAGGTAAATTTTTCAAATGTTCTGTTTTGCAACCCCAGAGCCAGCATATGGTTTGTGGTACTTGAATTGGCCTCAAATCATGCCAAAGCAAAAATTTGTAAATTTTATGGTTGATTTTCCTGAAGACTTAACATATTGAACGGCCAAGGCAAGGGATATGTTGAAGCATGAATATATATGTTAAACTGCATCCATCGGTTTTAAGGAGAATTAAGAAGGTCAATGTTGTTGTACTAGTTAAGAAGTTTAATTTGGATCAAGTTCCAAAGCATCAAGACCTCCCTAATGTTGCAACTAAAAGGCTGAAACTGTTAACACCAATTTTCCATCCCAAAGAAATAATAGAATGAAGATAATTTAATAGAAAAATGTTAGGGTGTTATTTAGCTCATAATAGCTGCTACCAAGGTGAATATAAGCATGCAAGATTCCGGCACTTTACACATGCACAAGCTTACGTATTGGATCCCAAACAGAAACTATAAATATTTGTGCTGGTCATATGGACCTAATTAGTTCCAGATGATCTGTAAATATGTTTAACTGTTTCATGAGGCGGATATTCTTGAGTTTCTATGGGGCCTTGGGAGTTGTCTGGTACCACAGTCTTGATGGTTAATTTTAGGTTTGATGCATCTGATATGCAGGAACATTTTTGGAAGAGTAGTAATATTAGAAACAAGCCCTGTAGGAATCAGCTTCCCACCGCCCCCCAGCCCCTTCTCCAAGCAAGAAACATGATTAGCTTATATTTATAAATAAAGCAGTAACATTATGGATGAACTAATATATCTTTTGCTTTCTTGCATTGTTCTTGTGTGTGGATGCATTATTCATTTGATGAGTCAGTCTAACCATAGCCTGTTATACATTAGAGCTTGAAGATGGAAATGTTCTAGTTTAATTACATTTTGTCAATACTTATGACAATTGGTTTGTCTAAAGATTCTTTGCTTAGATTCTCTGGATATAGCATTCAAAAGGTTTCACAGTCTGGGGTTTGCGCAAATTGGATATACTTTTGTGTGTATGACTGAAACGCTTTTCTCAATTTTGATAATTCAAAATTTTATTTCTTAAATACATTAATTGAGTATAGACATCTTTATCCCTTCTTTTTTGTATCTTTATTTAGTCCCCAGAGTGAAAGTCAAATTGAAAGCTTTAAACCTTAATTCATCCAATTTTGTAATTTTTTGATCAATCAAAATATGAGTTTTTTTGACAAACTGGGAATAGCTCTGAGACTGGGTGGGATTATCTGATGGAAGCTGGATGTTATATACATCACATATTTGCCATTTTAGTCATTTGTATCTTTTGTTTATTATTATCTGATGTGTTTATTTTTCTGCTGCAGGAGAATGGGTACCAGCTCTTATTTCTGAGTGCACGTGCAATTGTTCAAGCATACTTGACCAAAAGTTTTCTGTTCAATCTCAAGCAGGTGTTTACTACTCCAATCTGGACTGATATATCTTTTTAAGACGAACAATGGTATTCTAGGGTTGGTTATGATGATTAAAATAGTTTTGTAATACTTTTGAGGCAACCAAGAGTTTTTATTGTTTGATAAAATGAGAGAGTTGCAATGTGTAATATATATTGTATGTAAAATCAACTTTGATATACCTGACACTTTCACTATTTTCAGTTTTTCTTCTTGTTTCATTGAGAAATTTTGCATGCTGTCCATCTCTGGTATCTGGGTCTGCAGGATTATTTTATTATCTCATTTTGGTTTGTTGATTTTGCACTTTTCTTGTGCTTTCATCGAGAAGTTTAAAGGATGGAATTACCCTTATAACAGGATTTCATTGACTGAAATTTGTTCAAAATGCGTGTAGGACGGCAAAAGCTTACCCAATGGACCTGTTGTTATCTCCCCCGATGGATTATTTCCCTCATTATACCGGGAAGGTGAGGTCCTTTTCCTTGAAGGATTGCTTATCTTATACCTACCTCAAACAGTTATATACAGAAAAAGCAAGAAGTAAGTTTGGACTTCCAAACAACTAATTACTATTTTGTAGCTATTGGCACTCATACCACTAATGATTACAGCTGTGCTTAAACTTCTAATGCCCATTAAGATTTTCCATTCACCATCTGAGCACTAGTGGCATTGCTGCTAGAGTAAAGGGCAGGCCAATTCATATTGTTTATGTTGTGATGTTATGGCTTCCTTTTTTATCAACTTATTTCTGTTGTTTGTTCCATTTCTGAAATTCAATTTTCGTTTTCTCAGTCTGCCTCACTACAAGAATAGATCTTTTTTAGATACATTCTTTTGTGTGCTTGATGAAAATGTTTTATTGATGGCAGTAATAAGAAGAGCTCCTCATGAATTCAAAATTGCCTGTTTAGAGGTAAATACCAACAGTCAGCTGTAGCCACCAGTAGCTTTGTAGGCCAACCTATTATACATTTTTCTGTTCATCTTATATAAGTTCCTTCTTTGCAGGATATCAAGGCGCTATTTCCTCCTGACTACAATCCATTCTACGCAGGATTTGGAAACAGGGACACTGATGAGCTCAGCTACCGCAAAATTGGGATTCCAAAGGGAAAGATCTTTATCATTAATCCTAAGGTAGTCATTATGCGATGCTTAACTTCTTACAATCTCGTATTCTTCATCTCCAAATAATTTTTCATTCGCATTCTTGCAGGGGGAGGTTGCCATAAATCATTGTATCGATGTGAAGTCATACACTTCTTTGCACACGTTAGTAAATGACATGTTCCCCCCAACATCACTGGTTGAGCAGGTATGAAATGTGAATGTCTGCAGCAGGACAAAATTGACTAAAACAATATTCTGGAATTCAGTTATTACATTTTCTGGAGTACGGTGTTGTAAAGACTTCCATTGTCCTGGTTGTTGTCTGTGCAGGAAGATTATAACTCGTGGAATTTCTGGAAAATGCCATTGCCGGACATTGATAACTTGTAGTGGCTCCCCTGCATTTTAACTATTTTCACTGGCTGGAGATGCTGGACAAATTTTGCACTACCAGTATTCTTCTATTCATCTTTTCTCTTTTTTTTAAGCATACTCATTGTTAAAAATGTAGAAAACTTTTTTTCCTGTAATCATAGACCAAAGGCGTACGATCATCGCTTATCAGACTTATACAGTTATTTTAAGGAATAATCGTTGCTATTGCATTCTTCCATATTCTTATTAAGGTTTCTATTTGCCAAATGTGGATAGGAAAGGCGTTTTTATTGTAATGAATGCAATGGGCAGTTTAGTCTCAAGAAGAAATGAAGGGTGGGTGGAATAGAAGTTACAGAGGGAACGAGAGAGAAAAATGAAAAAATATTACAGGAATGTTTGGTTATGTTTTCTTGTAACAAAATTCTGGGAAAATATAATTAAATATATTTTTATTTTTTTAAATACATATTTTTTAATATATACATTCCCTCATGATTTTTAAAGTCGACGGATTTTTCTCATGTTCGGCTATAGCAAGAGCCCCTGAATCTAGAGCTGCTTGTCGTTCCAACCCAGTTCCAACAATGCATTTCTCGGGAGCTCCTCTAAGTGTTCTGGTCGGTGGAGCGACTCTGGGACGAATTTTCAACGTGCTTGGAGAGCCTATTTTATTACTATTTTAATATTAAAAAAATTATTTAATTTTATTTTCACTCCTAAAATTCAATAAAAAAAATATTGATTTGACTGTTATAGGAAAAAATATTTTTTTCAAAATATAATTAAACATATTAAAAAACAACTTTTGTAGTTTTTAATAATTTATTTTTTCAAAATACACAATAAACAAACAATAAAATCATACAAAAAAAATATAACCAAACATTCCCTTAAAATCTTGGCAATGATTTTGTTGGGACAGTATGGGACTTAAATACATGGGCTATGTTATTGGAAGGAGACAAAAATTCTATGGTAGTGTTTGGAGATGTTTTATGTTTGATTTTATTATGTTTTTATTGTGTGTTTTGAAAGAATAAATAATAAAGGAATTGTGGAAGAATATGAAATGAAGGTTGGGAAGTGTGATTGGTGTTTGGTTATATTTTTAAGAATAGTAAAAAATAGAGTTTGGTAAATTTTGATATGTTTGATTATGTTTTATAGGAAGCATTTTATATTGTAGATATTAAATTAATATTTTGATGTTGGTGTTTGGGGGTAAAAATGAATTTGAATTGATTTTTTTAATTGTAAGGTTAATAATAAAATATATTTGATATATATGTATATGTATAATGATTGGATGTGATATGGGATACATATTTATTATTTATAAAATAGTAATATATATTGATTTTATATAGTATATTTCTATTATATTTTTATAATATATTGTATTATATTTTTTTATTATATTCAATTTATAATTTGGAATATTTTTATTTAAAATGATTTTTTTAAATATATATGTATTTATATTATATACCTATATTTTATTTATATATAAAATAAATAATATTATTACATATATTTTTATTGGATTATATTTTTTTTATTGTGTTCAATTTATAATCTGGAATCTTTTTTATTTAAAATGATTTTTTTAATATATATGTATTTATATTATATACCTATATTTTATTTATATATATAAAATAAATAATATTATTACAAATATATTTTTTATTATATTTTTTCTACATTTATTTATTATATTTTTATTATACATATATTTCATAGACATCTTATTATATTTTTTTATAACATAATTTTTTATATTATCAGGATTTTTTATATATTTTTATTTATTAGTAAATAATATATATTTTTTATTTAGATCTTTTTTCTTGTATAAATAATTTGTATTTGATGATATATAGGTCCAATTTTTATATTTTATTATATATATATTTCTATCTTTTATTTATCTAGAGAGAGAGATGACAGATTTATATGGGAGAATGCAAAATAAAGGGGCAAATGGTTATTAGGGTGGAAGAGAAGGATTTTTTGAAAATTAAAATAGTAAAAT
Organism: Jacaranda copaia; assembly: GCA_014898725.1. Classification (NCBI taxonomy): domain Eukaryota; kingdom Viridiplantae; phylum Streptophyta; class Magnoliopsida; order Lamiales; family Bignoniaceae; genus Jacaranda; species Jacaranda copaia. Next base: position 1,262,204 of record JACGDI010005757.1, read on the forward strand.
TAATCTCCAAAAGTTGATGGTATTTTTGGGAGTATTTCTCTGGAATGCAGCTGTTTCGGGGAAATACAAACAAATAAACTATATGTTATTTGAAGTGGACAACTATTTATGATGGGGACAGCACCGTAAGGAAGCTTGGGGTATTGATGTAATTCATTTTTCAACTGTCAAATCAATTTTGAGGTAAATTAAAAGACATGGGGTTAGGATTGACCAAAAATTTGAAATGAGTAAGAAGATTGGTAAATTAAAAGACATATAGATAGGATTGACCAAAAATTTGAAGTATGAAGTAGTACTTTTTAATGGAAGAAATAGGGACACGGGAGATAAGATAAGATAAGACAGAAATTCTTTATAATGACATTATAGAAATTATAGAACATTTGAAGGATTGTGGCGCAATTTGGTGTTACATTTTTTTTATTCAAACTATTATGGGTTTATATTCAATTATTTCTACATATTTCTATTTTTTTTTTCAATTTATACAATTCAAGGATTTAATAGTTAAACACTCCAAACTTGATATAAAATAATATAAAAATGATACTATTCTTTCGGTTAAAATCAATTCAAATTACACGAAAAAAATAATAGATAATGGATATTTCGATATTAGAATAAAAGAGGTATTTATAGTTCGCTTCGATTTAAAAGATAAATTACACTTATTGAACTATACCTACAAAGGCATGAAATTTTGTGGTATTTTGCACTACTTTATAGCTCCATGTTTGAGGCTTACATTTCATGTTTTCAAACAATTTTTAATGAGAAATAATCACTTTAAGCACTTCCACATTTTTTCCCCTTTTCTTTAAAGAATAAATAGAAATTAGAAAGAAAAGAGGAGCGTGACAAGCACGTGAGATAAAACTGTGGAGAGTATTTGTGGGAAAACAGACAACCGCAAGGCGCGAAACCGATGGCCCGAGACTCGAACTTTTTCCATAACGCTCAGCTCCTCATTCTTCTTCCTATTTCTCTCTCTGTCTCTCATCAAATTTATTCACTCATCAATTCTCTCTCCCCCTCTCGTCGTTTCAATTAATTATCTCCTATCGAAACAGCATTTTTCTGTTTGTAAGATGTCGTGGTTACGATCGGCGGTGAACAAAGCGGTGGAAGTCGGTGGCAACAGCAATCTCAGCCGCGCAGTACGCAGCTACGCTGACACCGTCGTCAATCAAGCCGTAGTTGGTGGCGCCAAGTTGTTCCAAGATCGCATTGTATTATTCGTTAATCTCTCTGTTCGTGCAATATGGAAGTTGTTTGTTAATTACACGTAATATTTAAAAAGTAAAAAAAAAAAAAGGAAGACTGTCTCGTTAATTGAATATATGGTCCCTAAATTTGGAGGATCGGTTTGCATTCATCACAGAAAATATGCGTACCTCAATTTTTGATCTAAATGATTGAAGAAAGATCATAATTTACGAAAAATTGCTGAGTTTGAGCCACCAGAAGCTAAAAATACGACCTTAAGACTGAGAGCTAAGAGGAATAGATAGTTTAGTTTGAATAGATGAAGATATTGGGATTCTAATGTATGTATCCACAAAATTAGCAGCATTTATACTTACAATGCACATTATGCAGCTAAAACCTTACATTTACATACATCATATGGATGATTATTGGTTAAGGGACTAGTAGCCTTAATGATTTCTTTATTATAGGTTCTGCGTATGATTAACACATTTTTGTGAATATCTACGCTTTTGTTCATTCTGTTGCCTGGCAATCGTGTTTAACTTTTAAGCTTATCATTAAAGATAGCAACCAACCATGCTTTATACTGTGTGCTCGTGTTGGAAGTAATGAATTTCATATAGCCGAGTTTATAGTGTCAAAACCCTTAAAAAATAGTTTGAAAATGGCTATGTGCATTCTTTAAAATAGCCATTTCATTTATTAATCCATGATGTGGTTGAACTATGAAAATTTTGACGTGGATAATTTAACATTTTGCTACATATAATTCTTGCATGACTATGTAGACTTTATTTTATGCATTTCTTTTATACGTGTTTCCTGTTTGGTTCCCATCATGTGCTTTCTGTCTATAACAAGACAAGTAGATTAGTATAGTAATATCATATATTTCTTTTTCTGGACTCAGTAGGTATTACATTTCAATTTTGCTTCACCCTGAATAACTTAAAACATGGTTGATATTATTATCTTCAATTTTCTGGTACTGTAGGGCACTCGGAATTTCCAAAATTATAAGCTTGCAGTAAAACGATTAGAAGAAGTTTCTGTTTCGTGTAGGGGGGCAGAAAGAGTTCAGTTACTAAGAAGATGGTTTGTTGCCTTGAAAGAGATAGAGAGATTTAGTGAAGCTGTCAAACACGAACATCTTGACAAGTTCAGTGAATTGAATGATTCTCCTGCAAGGCCAACTGTGGTATGTGTTTTAGCTATTTTACTCATTTTCAAACTCCTGTCAATGTGATTGAAACTTCGTTTTAGCACCTTTTTTGTTATCATTTTTTTTTGTGCAAAGTTTCAAAACCATCAAAAGGGAGTCGATTGGTATGACTCACCTCAGCCATCTTCTTGGGCACAAAGCTAGTTATATATCTTCTGTTTGATGCAAATTCTTTCAGCAAAGATCCAAATTCCTCAGTTAGAATGGCCTGGAAAATATAAATAGATCCTAGCTGATAAATGCAAGTTGCACTGTTCAAATATTTCCTCAGCGGCATCTTTCTTTAACCTTGGACATTAACTCCCAATCTGTTGACTCCAGCATAATCATCCCTCTCAATATGTGAATTTCACTAGCTTGCACCAGATCTTTGTATTGTGTAGTAGATTCCTACATTTATACACACTTAAGTCTCAAAACCTTGCTATATAATGCACTCTTAGTTTGACTTGTTAAACAAATGTGATGTTTCTGGTCAAGGAAAATCCAGTTAGTTTGCTCTACACACAGCATTAGCAACTTAGGTGTGTTTCTTTATTATGATGTTCAGGTTATGTATTATGATCCTGATCTTGGTGGAGAACCAATGAATTTCCGTGATGTGTTCCTTCATAGTCAAGCTCTTGAGGGCATTACATTGTCTTTGGTAAGTGTAGCAGTTCTCAATTGCCTTCTTTGTCTTTTCAGTTTTTTGCGAACTGCTTAATTAGATTCCTATTTCTGTCTGTCTAGGTCTTCCTCCTATAAAACTTTTCTCTAGATTCAAAGTTTTATACCTGAGGGAAGATCTGCGGTTCTCATCCCCCTTCCCCCAATATCCTTTTATATGGTGCGATGTTGAAGAAAATTCATGTATCCATGAGCTCCCTATTGTTGTGGTAACAGTATTTGTCTCTTATTTGATAGAAGATAAAGCTTTGTCTATTATTTGGTATTAGATCATTTAGATGGTTCATGATTTCCTCATTATTCGGTTTTCATTTTCTTGTTCTATATTGTTTGGTTAAATTGCCTGTTTTTTTCTCTGCGATAGCTGGAGGCTAATCAAGCTGACTCTTTTATCTGGCCCAGATACTTGAAGAACCCAATCAAGAGGAACTTTCTTTGCTTCTGCAGATATTTCGGTGATTCTTACTTGTTTCATTTGGTTAGATGTTTTTATTTATGGTTCTTAGGTCTAGCCTAGTACTGACATCAAAGATCATCAATCAGTTATGATGATCATGTAATCGCTTTTCACATTTTAGCTCCTACCTTGCAGAAGATAAAAACATGAGATCCTTCCCCCTCCCCCTCCCCCTCTCCCTTTTATGTCCAGGCTCTGTCTCCTGGGCGGAAAAGAAGCTCATGATGTGACAGTGAGCAGCGTACAAGATTTAGCGAGAGCCTTCTCTACCTACAATGAGGAAGTACTGGTATGGTATAAACCACATGATTTTGGTAAAGTCATTCATGTGATTAATGAGATTATATTGACAAGGGAGTGGACATTTCTTAATGTTTTTTGGCTTTCCTTTCCTGTTTTAAGGTTAAAAGGGAAGAACTACTGCAATATGCACAAGATGCCATAGCTGGACTGAAAGTAAATGCTGAGATAGTAAGGTGGTTAAGGGTATTCTTCCTATGATTTCATTAATTGGGCTTCTTTTTTAGTTGTAGAGAAATACTGTATGACTGGGGTGCAGGTTAGGCATGTAACTCCAAACTGCTTCACTCCACTTTTGTCCTTCACCCTGAAAGCAAGGCACAGAGGGCTTCAAAATTGCAAGGAGGCAAAAAAAAGAAACAAAAAACTCTAAATGATGAATCATGAAATCCTAGTCTCTGTGAGCAAGATCTACTAATTATTAGAATTCAAGAAAGCGGTATTTGAGGAGATGGTAGTTTCTTTCACATGACTTCACTTCATTTACATAATTTCTGAAGCCATTTGGAAACTAGTCTGTTACTGGACAAACTAACGTACTTTGAGTTCCTAATAAGTTGGGAACACCACTTCCCACTTTCTAAAGAATAAATAAAGCTATTGGAGTAGGGATTGACTAGCATGGTTTCTGTCATCTAAATTGTTTTCTTTAGACCTCTTTTCCTGACTAAAAAATTACCAATTTAATTATTTTTCTGCTTGTGTTTTCATTTGCTCTCAGAATAGATTCTGAAGTCTCATACATACATAAAAAACTAGATGACATGAAAAACCAGCTGCCTCGAAGTGAAGGCGCCGTGAAATTATCTGAAACAGCGTCTGGTATGTCGACAGAGGTGAGATCATTTTCAATTGTTTGTAGTTAATTTTAATCTGCCGTCTGTTAAGGTTTGTAGATGCTGCACTTATAAATAATCCCATTATCGTACTTTTAATATATGTGCCTTTTGGCCTGATCATTAGTGACTGATTGTTGCTGAGAATTTCCAATCTTCACATAGTCACCTAATTCTTTGTGCATATATTTAGTGTTTGCTGACATCTGATTCAGTTCTTCTACATGTGATATGGACATATGCCTAATATCATGTAGCTTGATCCGTCTACTATGCCAATACTAGTTTCCATTTGAGGCAAATCTATCACCGACTAATCATTTGGGCCTAAATTTAATATTTTAGACAATGGCAGATGGCATATACAGATCTGTAACTGGTGGACCTATGCTATGGCTAATCTTTGGCCTAATAATAGCTCATGCAAATAATTCTGAATACCCCATTTCTGATTTTGATCATCTTATTTCTTGAGATAGCTGCTTGGAAAATACCAAATCAGATTAAGGAAATTTCAGAATCATTGAAGTCATCTTATTCCATTCTTGCAGAATCTGAAGGAAGCACTTGCACATATTAGACTCTGTTCAAGAATGGAGGAGCTTCTTTGGCGGAAGAAACTCATGAAGAATGGGGATTCTCCAGCTGCACATAATCAAAAGGTATTTCTCATCATGCTATTGCTTTTTCTGAGAGAAAGTGCCTGGTCAAATTGAACAATCAATTGGAATTACAGTATGAATTTGAAAACTTTGATAATATCTGATATATAATTTTAAGAGTTGGTCTGAAAGTGAATTAGGTCTTCTGATAACAGACAATGATAGTGTCCTCTAATGATCTTGAGTTGGAGTTACAATAATTATGACACAGCTTAGATGTTAATTTTTTGCTTGCTCATGCTTAGTGTTCTCATCTTCAGCATGCCTTTGATCATTGTGCAGGTTGATAAGCTAAAGATATTATCAGAATCTCTCGCAAGCTCTGCCTCAAAAGCTGAAAAGCGCATTTCAGACAATAGGTTTGCAGTAGTTGCTGTCTTTCTTACATCTGTCCGATCCTCCTACGTCCAAAGGCAGACAATATAACACTCTCGGTTCTTAGTGACAAAGATCAGAGCACTTGAAAGTTGTCACTGCCTGAGAGTCCTCAATGAGTGATCGTGTTTTTCTTTCTGCAGAATTTTTCTTGTCATTTAGCAACAGTCATTATACATTTTAAAGATAATTACTTCGTCATATCCTGATAGAAGCTTTGATGTTTCAGTTTGAAGTGAAGTATAGCATGTGAACATGTATGAATCTCTTCAGACTAGTATTTCTCTTATATGTTCCTTTGTTCATTCTGTAAACAGAATGCAGAAAGAAGATGCTCTTAAATTTCGTTTAACCAAAACCAGAGAAGTGAACCTACTTGAAAAGGTAAAATGTTTCTAGACAACTGTCTGCTAATAGAATCAATTCCTTTTAGACGATGGATTTTTTAGGGGCTTGCACAGATTCAGGCAGGAATATATCAAAGCAAGATTGGGTTATATTCGTTTCTTTTTATGTTCTTGTATTAATGCAAAGGAAAATGAGAATTACGTTACGGATGCAAGCTCCAGCTTTTTATCCCATAATACTAGATTCGACATAGCTGACTATATTGACTTTTCCCAGGAATTGACTGCTGAAATCAAAGCTCTGGAAAAGAGAAAAGATGATCTTGAAGAAGAGCTTAAAAAGGTATTTAAATATAATTCTTTTGTTCCTGGATGCAAGTGTTTTCCTTTATGAGAAAGTGATGTGTCCAACTTCTATTTGTCTCCAAAATCTAGTGGAAGTATTTGTGTTACCTAGAAGCTTGCGCTTGAATTTGATGTGAAATAGGTGAAATAAATTGCTTCATTGTTTTCATCCCTCAGAAAATTAATTCGAAAAATACATTGTTGGAAACTAAATATAATTTAGAGGCCAATTACACTAGTTTATGAATTACAGCCATTTCAAATCTTACTTTTCTGAAGATACCAATCTCGAGTGATAATGTAATCATGTCTAATGAGCATGTGGTTCCATCTTGAACAATAATATATGTCTAATGAGTTTTTACGTAGGTTACCACTGCCTTGACTACTGCGCATGCTCGCCTTCGCAATGCCAGGGAAGAAAGAGATCAGTTTGCAGAAGCTAGCAATCAGATTATTCAACATTTCAAATTGAGGGTAAGCTAGCTTTTTTGCAAGCTAGGATAATTTAAAGGCTACTACAAGGAAATTCACTAATTTCTCCATCGTATAAACACCAATTGTATAATTTCTGAAGTGATGATACTATTCAGGATGATGAGCTGTCAAAATCTATTGCTTCATATAGAGCAGAAGCACGAGTTTGCAACACATTTGTTAATTTTCTTGAAAGCACCTGGGTCTTCCAGGCATCATATGCTAAAGAAAAGGAGAAGTTGGTCCAGTAGGTTCTGTTTTTCCCGCATCTGTACTTTCCTTTTCCTCTTTAAGAAAAAAAAAAGGGTCTTCCATTACTCGTTTCATTTGAGACTAAATTTTGACATCATTTTAACTATTGTCAAAAACTTTTGACATGCAAGTGATGAGCTGGAGAGACATGAGGAGTACTTTCTGAATTTAGCGATAAGCCTTTTAGGTTCTTTCAAGGTATTTAACAGCCCTTAGATAATTACTGTTTGTAAAATTTGGCTGATCAAATTGCCAGGCATGTTTCTTGTTTTTTTGACTTCTTATCTCTGTATCATCTTGACGAAGCAGGATGAGCTGGGGCTTTCCATTTCTTCAATCTGGAAGCTTCTGGAGAACTTGAAGAGGTACTTTCTTAATCATTCTAGTAATTAATCTCAGCCAAAGCACATATCTAATAGCCTGTTGTGCCAGGTTAGATGGGATATCTCCCACAGAGGAAAAAGATGATGAAGTTAATTCAAGGAAAACTCTCGAAGAACAGTACCAGACTACAAAAACCAACGTATAAATTATTCTATGTCAAAAATTCTATATATATGCATATTGTATTTTCACTGGTATATTAATGAGGTCCGTATCCTCTTTAATTAGCTGATTCTCTTTTTCTTTTCTTAAAAATTTGCAGTTGATAACCGCATTCAGCATAGTGGAAAGCATTAAGAAAAAGTTTTATACTCGACAAGACGAAGATTCAAGGTGAACTATTTATGTCTCTCTCATTTATATATTTAATGCATGGGTGATCATCACAATTAATTTCTACTAGTACTTTTGTTGCTTTAAACTTCTGAAATGGGAAATATGACTCGACTTTTACCAGAAAAAGTGATGGAAAAGTGAAGGAATTATTAGATGCACTTGAAAAGATGAAATCTGAATTCGAATCCGTTGAGAAGCCAACTTTGGAACTTGAGGGTCCACCTATAAGAGAAGAGACTTCATCAAAGGCAAGGACCACAAGAATTCCCTTTCTGTCTCAAGGACAGCCTCCAAAGGAGAAACTTGAGCTGGATGTTGAATCAACCTCAGGAAATGAGGCACAGCGAGGAACGTCATTGGGTTTTAAACCCATTATTAGTCTGCCTTTGGTTCGAAGTCGGACCACAATAGACAGCAGACAAGTGGAACATTTGGAGTCTCTCGGAGTTAATATCAAGAAATCTTCAGATGCAGAGGAACAATTGTCTAAGTTAAAATGGGAGTTGGAGCTTGAGAACCATAGTAGAAGCAATTCCATGGACGGAATTACCGATTGGGAATTTGACGAGAAGTTTGAAGAACCAAGAAAGAGTGTGTGATAATCAAAAGCTGTCTACTTACCTTAGGCCCATTACATCTGTCAAATTGTTATATGATCTCGGAAGATTATGATGATTCGAAGATGAATTGCTGGATCGCAATGGTCTGCTGTGGGCCATTAGAAATCTTACTATTCAAACTTATTGGATAAGTATTGCCCTGTATGATAGACATGTGAAAGAGCTGATGTTATAGGATATTTATAGTTATTATTTTATGAGGGAATTTTCTTTTAGACAGTCACAATTGTAAAGCTTGAAATTTATCACGAAATGTTTACAATACCTAGAACAGGTTCAATAAACTGAGATTCAGACACTTGTACAATAGCTGGAAATGGTATGTATGAAGAAACTTAGGTTGGAACTCAACACAATTTTTTTAAACATGATGATGATTAGATTCAATGTCAAGCATGATGATCCATCTGCTTCAAAATATTGTCCCATGCTCTTTTTTAAATATGACGTAGATATTATCGCACAAACATGCTTTTAGTAGGGCATTTTGTTTTGAAAAGACGTCTTAAAGGATGAGAAAGGGGAATAACTTATAAATTGTTTTAAAATTTTTTATTCATCTAATGTGGAATAAATTAAAACTATTGACTGAATCAGTTTAGAACAAATCAGGTATTATTATAACTTCCAGTTAAGGGATTTAAAAAGAGGCACACCAACTCTTATTCTCACAAATAGCGTCATATGATGATGGTTAGATGCATACCAAATATGAATCCTCAATTTTTTCATGGTATTATCCAACCAATGTGTATATGATGGAAATTTTATCCTAAGAAAGTGAAGAAGGAAAATAACATATAAATTATCATTAAAGCCCTTGACTCTTCTAACATAGGACGAATCAATAAAAACGTAACTTTGAATTTCATGTTTGTTCACTTAGTAGAACCATGAAATTACAGATTTCATAAAAGCCTCACTTGACTTCTGAAGTGTAACACTGTTGGAAAGGCTGTTTCTCGAGCGGCTCTGTGGTACCCCTAAAGCACCTCTCATTTTTAGTTAGAAAAAAGAAAATGTGAGTTTTTTTTTTTTGGCTGGGACCCTAATCATAAAACATTGAATTATGAGGTGGGCGGTAAAAAAGAACTTCTTGCCCTCAATCATATTTCTAATAAATCGAGAACAAATAATATATTCACATCAAATCGCCATAAATTGAAGAGTGGCAATAAACCATAAGATGCAAACAGAATTGGGTCGCATCAAGAAGAGCCAGAGAGCATCCCTTTTTTTAAGCCTGTCAGATGACATGTGATGAATCTGATGTATAGTCACCAAAGGTCCTCTACTTGTTCTATATATAGGAAAAGAAAAATAACCAAAAAAAAAAAAGAAAAAAAAGGGGAAACCAGATGAACTTTTCATCATTACTTCTTATTCAAACAAAAATCTCTCATTATTATATTCTAAAATGAGTTACAATTGAAGAATTGGTTTTGGTGGGGTTTAATTGGTTTTGGTGGGGTTAAGGTTAGCCAGGGCCACAGTGAATATGGACACAAAGAGATTATTACAAGAGTGTGCAAACAAAAGCCTCGAGCTTGGGATGTACAACTTTTGCATTAAACAATGTTTGGAGAACAATAACAACGTTGAACCCAAGGGGGTTAGTTTTAATTAAGTTCAGTAGTCTCAAAATATCATTGAATTTGATTTCTCAAAATCAATTATTTAAAAAGAAAAGAAAAGAAAATCAAGATGCCCATGTTTTGACCAAGCCGACTTCATTTCTTGCCATAATTCAAATACTTGTTTGGGGTGCAAAAAACCAGGTTTTGAGTTTCCAATTTAAGCTTTTCTTTTTGGGTTGGCAGAGAAAGTTGTGGATGTTGCAGGAGGGCTGGGGCTAACCGGCAAGGCTAGGCCAGGCAGCATTATTCAAATTTCTACTTCTGTAAAAAAAAGAAGAAGTTATAATAATAATAAAAGTTATGTTTTCGGATTGAGGTAGAAAAAATCCAAAGCCTGTAAAACCTATGTGCAGAGCCACTAAGATCTATACACACAAAAAAAGAAGCATATAATTTGAATTCCAGATGATGGAATCTTTTTATATTTGGGGGAATGCTTTGCTCGTGGGTTATTGTTCATAAAACTAACCAAATTTCATTCTTTGGTGGTGCTCTAAGAAGAGCATGAGAAACAAACAGTGTTTCCTTTTGTTTGAAGCTGGACACATCAATAGAGTTGGACAAGAATAATATGTCTGCTTATTGCTTAAGTATAGACGTGGATCTGAATTTAAATGACAAATTTGCGCGTGACAAATAATTTTTTAAAGCTCTAAAACCCACATGTTTCTTTTTTTTTTTTTTCTTTCTTTTTTGAGTTGAATTAGACTCGTTTTGAACTTGGAATTTGATTTGTAATTTGAGTCATTTATAAGCTACATGTAACATTATCCAAGTAAACTGTCGAAACTTGATATGATGGGTTCATGTCAGCCATCCACTATAAATATGTCCATCATATGTTTGCTTTTAGTTTAGTATTATTTTATGACTATTCATTTCAACTCGGAAAGATTTATGTTAAGAACATTCAACTACTGTAATTATATAGTATTTTAAGTTTAGAATTCAATTATATTACAAACTAAATGTGAGACATAAGCAATAAATAGATTGCATTTGAACAGAACCTGGCTGATGAATTACCATTATGCATGTTTGTCAATCTTTGTAACTTCAAGTTTTATATATTCTACATTTTAAGATATGGAAGAGGTTGAAAAAAATTTCCTTATAAAAGAAATATGCACCTGACATATCCTTACACTTCTTTTATGCCTTTCAGACTTGGAACCAACCCTTCTTTAAAGGATGCTCTGCTCCTTCTCCACCCTTCACTAAGCACCATAACCACACACACACTGAGTGTGCTGTCTGCTATCTCACTTTCGTGAAAAAATGGCTACAAGTCTTCCATTGGATGATTATATAGATGAAGATTTCATAGATATGGACTTGAGTTCTTCACCCAAAACCATCCTTTTTTGCTCCACAAACTCATCCCTACAAAGCAGAGAATTTGAGTTCCAAATGTCTCAAACTTGCAATGACAAAGAAACCACCACTTCGCCAGCTGATGAGCTCTTCTACAAAGGCAGACTCCTCCCTCTGCTCCTCCTTCCGCGGCGGCGGATGGTGGAGAATCTCCTCCTCCACCCCTACACCCCCACCACCCCTTTTGACATTCTTACCTTCGATGAAGATAATTACTACACAATGCCATTCCCCATTTCTTGCTCCACAGCACCTTGCACAAATACTTTGAACACTCCTTTAGAATCTTGCAACATTTCTCCATCAGAATCTTGCAGAGTGAGCTGTGAGCTCATCCCTGATGACTACTTCTTTGAATGGTCTACTGAATTAAGCAGCTTCATAAATAATCATCCACCCAAAAAGCCCTGGTCCAAGAAGCTGAAACTAATCAAGAATTCCATTCTTGGCCGGAAGCTGAAAGCTTCAAGGGCTTATCTGAAATCTCTTTTCTGCAAGTCCGCTTGCTCCGACGAGTCCTGCGCCAAGGCGAATTTCCCAAAATGCGACGAATCTTCAAATAAGTACTCAAACATTTCCAAGAAATTAAAGCCATTGGGACTCATAGAAAAACCTTCTTATCCAAAAGTAGCTCCTATGGTGAAGAACATTGACAACGAGGGGATTGAAGATAATGTCCACAGAAAGTCGTTTTCGGGTGCGATCAGACGACGTGCTCCCGCCAAGTGCTTGTCTTCATCTTCGTCGAATTCTTCCTCTTCATCGTCCTCTTTCTCGCTTAATTCAAATGGTTTACTTGAGTTAAACTTGCTGAGAAGGACCTGCAGCACTACTGAGATCGAGGGTTCGATTGAGGCAGCCATTGCCTATTGCAAGAAGTCTCAGCAGATATTGAATTAAAATAAGTCATCAAGGGGCCCCGGAAATTCCTGTATTTGATGGATTTTATTCCATATAATCTAAGGGAATAGAATCTAAATCTGCCCAAATAAGATTTGCAGTCTGTACTAAGATTGTTGTTGTTCAATCATTTGAAAAGTTTCAGATCATACAGCACATAATTTAGACAAGTGTCTTGAGTTTTTACTGTATAGACTTTACTACACAGCTTATAAGTTTAAGCTGTTCAATGGAATAGAAGTTGTGACAGTTTCTTTGTTCATCAATTAAGCTGCTTTCTTGTAATAATCACACTCCAAAGACTATATCTTTCAAAGATATGGAAGCATTTGTTTATAGCTTTTAATCTTAATGTAATCTACATTTGAAATCTTGGCTTTGAAGACTAGCCAATAAATAAGGTTCAAAGGAAAGAAAAGTACTCCAAAGCTTTTCAGAGATGAAAAGAAGTCAGAAGACTACAAAATAAACAACTTTTTTCACACAGGCATAGTATGGCCAACTTTTTAGTCAAGTGGGACTCAAACCTTTCTAGTTCTGCTTACTTTGATGCCATGTGATAGTTTTCTCTGTGTTTTCTGCAGTCAAAAGGGTTGCCAAAGTTTTGTAATTTAGAAGGAAGATCTGGCTCACACATTCCCATGATAATTTTATGGAATTTAAGTAATTATATTATGGTAAAGACATTTTGTGATCTTAGCCATATGGTCTTGTCAAGTGTGATAACTTATCCATGAGGGTTTGGTGGGCTTATTTAGCATGCAAAATATATCTGTGGATTGGTGTTTTATATGCGGGCTAGTGGATTAATATACACACAATTTAGCGTATAATTGTTCCTGACAAAATCACATTATCCTTTAGTTATACCAACCATGAACCAAACTAGCCCTCCAAGCATCATAGGAATAATCCCTTTTCTTCTACTTTTATGATGTGAGATAAACCTCAACAAAAGTGCAAAATGTGATCACTTTTTCTCTTTGTCAAAGCAAAAAAAGCAGCAAAAGTTTGCGCAGGGGAATCTTCCCATTACTTGTGTAACAGAACCTTTTCACTTGATAAAAGGGCACCTGATGATATATTTTTATGAGCTATCCAAATTACAAACATATCAGCTAACTGGCACATGCAATTTTAGTAGTTTACGCAGACCAAACATGGCTCCAAGGACCAAGTTGTTAATAAATATCAATAAATGGTAACGATATTTTCGCACACATTTGAATCATTACAAAACTACTTTTCGACATACCTATTAAATGTACATCCAAGATGTTTGATTGTCTTTAACCATCAGTTGAACAGCACTATTTAAAGAAACAAGCATATGCGTAATTCCACGTAAGTTCCAGAATGTGCCCTTTGGTCAAGTCTATTCATTGTTTCTAAAAATATGAACATTACTGCCACTAGTAGTACGACAGAGGTTTACAGGGTGTCCAGCCGGGTTTATAAGAATTTGTTTGGTTGGGAACTCCCAATTTGTTTTTTAATTTTTAAAACTTAAACAAATAAATATTGTATATTTTTTAATTTCACTTTTAAAATATAAAATTTATTTTAAAAAAATTCCTACTATTCTCAACTCTACCCTATTCTCCAAAGCACAATATATTCTTTCATCGTTATAAATATACATACGTATTACCACTCATAAAATCTATATATACACATATATAAATAATTTTAAAATATTCATTTTACTCTAAAAACCCAACAAAAAAATTATTAATGTAACCAACAAACAAACAAACAAAGGCTATGTTTGGTTACATTCTCCCAAAATAATTTTGTTTTGGGAGAATTTAACCAAATATATATACCTTCATTTTCTCCCAAAATGGATTTTAAAATATTCAAATTGTCCTTGTAATTTAACTAGCAAATGATCAAATATATCATATTCTTTACATCACAATTATTACTACTCACATACACATACATTTACATATTATAATATTTTATTACAATATAATAATAAAAAATATTACTAAAATCTATTTACACCTTCAAAATCCAATAAAAAGGTATTGATTTAACTGCTACAATAAAATTTGTCTCATCCCAAAACATACACAAACATACCAAATTTTTCCCAAATAATTTTTTTACTATTCCAAATCATGAACAAACATACATCACATTCTCCAATATAAATTTCACATTCTCCAACTCCACTCCCAAAATTCATTCTTCTAAAACACATAATTTGTAAACAAATATTACCAAACTATTTTTTTCCCAATTCATTATTTACCTACCACCTAAAACACGAACAAGCAATCATCACATTCCTCAATCTCACTTTCCAAAAATCATTTTGCCAAAGAATTTTAGCAAAATGCCTCAATTCACAACCAAACAGTCCCTAAGTTTCTTAAAATATCTTATAAAATATTTAAGAGTTTATAAGATGCTAAAAAATATTTGAAAAGTTTTTTAAAAACTAATAAGTTTTCAAAATCACATTTTGGGATTTTATAAGCACGTTTTTAAAAAAACATAAAAAGATTCTAACTTATTTTCAACATCTCAACAAATTCCTTTAATTTTAATTATTTTAATAACAAATTATTATTGCTAACATTTTAGAACCTCCAAACAATTTACAAGATGTGGAAACTTATATATAAATTTTTTTAAATAAACTTAGCCTAACGTCTTCTAGTAATCATTTGAAACAGCTACTATTTCTTACTCCATCCTTAAGAACTAGAATGAATCAAAATATGAACTCACTAACTAGGAAAAACCTCTTGCTGGCAATCTCCTTTAGTTTGATAGCATAGGATAAAAATGCAAAGCACCTTCCTTCCAATCTTTAGGGCAAATAATTACTCCTTAAAAAAGCTATTGGGAAATTATGCCCTCCTCTTTCAGGTGTTCCTATCATTCGAAAACATGTAATCGAATGCCTCGACTCAGCACAGTCCAAGCATACGAAGTTTTTGAATATGCTGGGACAACACTGGATGCTTTGGCAATACATAGGATGATAGGACCAGTCCACCAAAACTTGCGGATGCTGCCACGTTTAAGGAAGATACATAGAACCAGCTGGCTTCATTTTGTTGCAGATACTGTGCTTTTGGGTTGTTTTCTGCACAATGCTCTTAATCTTGACGCCTTCGCACTGTCTGGTGGGAGTAATAGATGAAGTGATATTGGCAGGATATGCAGGATATGGAATAAGTTTTGAATAAAAATTCATGTGCATATCAATTGAATATTTCTTTTGAGCAAGTTGATTATAGCTCAGTTCGGGGATGCATTGGGTAGATTTGGAGGCAATTCTCGCATCTAGGGCTCATGGAAATGGAAATGGAACGTGACAAATACCCCCTTCTTTCTTTATGATCAACTAAGGCCATCCTGCTTTCTGCCTCTCTAAATCAAATATCAGTATTGCTTCTGTTCTCATATCCAGTTAAAACCGAAGGAAAGTTTCCCCGGCCACCATAAAAATCAATACCACAAATGCAGAATTCTAACCTAAGTAGCTTAGTACTTGGTGGGCTTGGACGAAATCATCACGAGAGACTCACGAATCCAGAACGCATGGGAAATTCGACCGTTAAGCGAACACAAACTAAACACAGGGAAAAGGTAAAAAAGAAGAGCCAAAATGGAGAATAAGGTTAAAGATGATAGTTCCAAACAACAGAGAGCACAGTGGTTGTGGCTTGCAGGACCATGTACCAGTTACTACTTCCCAGCGTTGTTTTTGCACTTTTGGATTGACTCTCTTTTGGTTGATCCATTTTTAGGGGATGGTCCAGGTGCCCATATTATGAACACTAATCATAGCTATTTGTTCAATGAATTTGCAAATGCTTGAAAGGGAAAACTTAGTTGTTTATATCCCTTAATTCCTCAAAAGGACAGGTGGTACAGTGCACTTGCTAATGATTCCTGAACTGAACCAAGAATGTATCAATGGAGACAAGTTCGATAAAAAATGGGTCAAAAAGAAGCTCAATAATGCAAATTTTTAAAGCAGAAAATTAGTTATTGATAAGTTTGAGAGATGACTTTGAGGCTCAAGAATACCATCAGACAACCAGCTTTAGGAAGAACATTCATGAATCTGTCACGGTGTTTCAGACAGCTACATTTTCCTTCTAGTTAGGATAATGCTACAACTAAGAATCAACAGGACCATCTGAGAGTAGGTATTTTGATATTTAGAAGCACGTCTGTCATTGAATATTCCATATACTGATTAAGATGTAATGTAATAGAGCCGTTATGGCCTGGAAGATGATTCGACATATACTGATTAAGATGTAATGTAATAGAGCCGTTATGGCATGGAAGATGATTCGACCAGGAGTGCAAAAGAGTCAAGTTGAGCTTGAGCTAATTTGATTTGAGTTGAGTTGAATTGAGCTTATCCATGCCACCTGCATCTAGTCTTAAAATTCACAAACTGGCATATAATTTAATATTATTTTTTATTTTATTAGTACTTAATTAACTATATTGTGTTGTTATTATTTTATTTCGAGTTTGGGTTCAAGCTCGCAATTATTTAAACATCACTTAGCAATTTGAGTTTAATTGAATTGAGTTGAGTCAAACTCAATCTAAAAATAGATAAATAGACTCAACAAGTTTAAGTCTACTATATGCAATTTGAGCTCGAGTTTGAAAGTTCTCTTGAACTCTGTTTAACTTAACTTAACTCAATTACATCCTTAGAGTTGAGCAAGCTCAATTAAGGACTAACTCCAACTCGAGCAAACTCAATTTGAGCTCTACTCCATCTTGAGCTTAGTTATTCTTATTCTAAAGGCTTGTGAGGCTGTTTATTTTTTAATATTCTTAATTAAATATTTGAATGATATTAATAATATTATAATGCCTTTGATATTAATAATTTTAAAATCAAGCACATGTCTAATTACGCTTGTAAGCTCGAGTGAATGAATCAAGATCGAGCACAAGAGATTAGCTAGACTCATTGGTTCAATCTCATAATAATCTTCTTGAGTTCGACCTCTCAAAATAGTTTAAGATAAGCTTGAGTTCAAATCACTTACTCTTATGCAAGACTAGGGAAGAAGAGAACAAAGCTCATCAAACTGCAAATACGTAATGTAGCTGAAACAAACATCACAATAAAAGATCAGCCCTAATGAATAACGAATATAAGGTAAATCACACGGAGGTTTGGTTTAATTACCAATAACCTCGTTAAGAAAGAAGCAACCATATTTTCATGTGTTTGGAAGAAAGAATGATTCAGTAACTAAGCAGGGAGCAAATTCATTATCATGTTTGTGTGTGCAAATATCTCTATGTTACAACTTCTCATTAACCGAATGACACTCAAAAAGACCAGAAGTTTACCTCTCTGTGTCATTTTGCTGACACAACATCCTCGTAGGGTCCTAAGAGCTCCAGAAACATTTCTCAATTATGTCTCTCTCATCACAAACTCATCCTTAACCCATCAAAATAGTCAGCTTCAAGAATCTGGATGCCCACATTTTGTGGGTTGATCCTCTGATTACTCCACACTGTTCTATTTCTTCAAGATGGTTTGCAACAGCCGACAGGAAAAATCCAATCAAATCCAAGCATAGCATGTCAAATAGCATATATTGGGTTTACTTCTGTATCGGTATCTGAGTAACGCAAAGAGCTTGTTCCGCTTCTAGAATACTTCTCTTTCTTCCTCACTCTTCGTATCCTTCTGGATTTCACCACATAATACGTCATGGTAGTTAGAACCCCTGCCATTATAACTCCACCTATTACAGTGACAAGAATTGCAGCCCATTTATAATGCCGCCCCACAACTATGTAAGATGAGGCAATGAAAGCCACTGTGGTGCAAACAGAGGCCAACCACATCAACTTATTGATCACCTCCACGACCCGTCTCTCAGATTTTATTTCACCTCTGACCACTGTAATTTGGACAACAACAACAGCCAAGGATGTAAAAAGTGCCACGGCATTTGCAATGAAGAAGACCTTGAAAGCAGGGCTGCTTACCATCACAGCCACACCATTGTCATCATCACCTCCAGGAACAGTGAATATGGCGGCAAAAGCAACTGTAGCAAAGAGGACGGCTACCACAGTGACTGAATTAGTAGCATTATTTATTCCTGCTCTGTGAAGCTTCCGAAGCTCCTTTGCTATACCATCAACATTTTTGTCTGTTTTACGAGCTTGTTCAAGCTGAATATGCACATCTTTCTTAATTTCTGAGACAGTTTTTCGAAGCTCATCACGAGGCTGGTTCAGTTCATTCGCTCTGAGAGCACCATAATGAGTCAAGCACTCTTTTATTTCCACTGCTTCTTCAGATAGAGGGAGTCCTTCAGCTATGTCGAGAGCTGTTTTGTGGTCTCTTGTCAGCGCATTAACATTTGTGTCCCGAAGCAGTAAGAGCTCATTCACAATCTGCAAATATCCTAAAGATCTCAGTAACTGAAATGCAAATTCGAATAATTTTCCTAGTTCCAATCACACTAAGAATCGGCACTAAGAAAGGCCAAATTGCAGGTGAGGCAATGATCTTAATGTAACAAATTTCATTGCCAGAGACCTTAATGGTAGAAGCAAAACTTTGAACTACTTAGATTTTTCTGCAACCCAAAAGATCTACATGTTGAACCAAAATAGTGAGCTGATACCGGTTGCATACTGAGAGAAACAGGATAAAGGTTAACAGTAAAAGCTGCTGGGGCCTGGTTGTGACTATCATGTTTAACTTCACTACTGATAATTAATATGAGCTTTTCTCATATCACAGCCAAGTGTAGCAGTGTATCTTGATATAAATTCTCCACCCTGCTCAGTTGAGGATCAACTGAAGCCTGGAATGCAATATTGTATAGCTGCTTTTTGGGCAAATGTTACATTTCAATGTGAAATTTAGAAACAAAGGGTGGTAGATGGACTTGAATAGAATCAAGTAAAGAAAATGAGAGCAGAAATAAAGGTGAAAAATACCTCAGCACGCTTTTTCCTGGTGGCTATGTGTAATGCAGTGTTACCAAATTTGTCTGGGAGCATCACAATGGCTGCATCTGCCTGCAGAAGCAACTTAACCACTGCACAACTCACGCCTTTAACGGCCATGTGAAGTGCAGTCTGCCCTTTCTTGTCAGTCCTTCTGGCTAGTTGAGGGTCCTTCTCAAGCAATGCTTTGACAACATCTACATGGCCTTGGCGGGCAGATAAATGTAATGCATTTTTACCATTGGATCTCGATATCTCTAGCAAACTAGGATCCTTTGAAAGCAATTCTTTGACAACTGCCAGATGCCCTTTAGTTGCTGCAGATGTGAGAGGAGTTGCATTTGATTGACCTACTGTTTTGCTTAGTTGAGGATCATGCTCTAACAGCAAATGGACAATATCTGCAAGATATAAAAGGATAAGACAGTTTCTATGTACCATAAAAGAAAAAGGTTTTACAGTACTGAGCATCAAAGATAGGAATAGGCAACCTTACAACTTATGATCAAAAGTAAGCTAAACATCCAACTCTTTTCATGCTAATTCTCCTAAGATTCGGCTTTCAGCTAGCAAAAATATTCCATGGTCATTCAACAATTTCCTAACAGCCATCACAAGTATCCGAAGCCATCACTGAGCTAGGTTAAGTTGATGTGCCTCTCAATCCATTTGACCAAATTGCAGTAAATGCCAAGCCACCAAACTATAGCTGTTTACTTTTCTTTCTTCATAATGGGAAAATACACACAAAGAATCAAACAATTATAAGGTAAATTCCATCTGGCAAAAAGATCAGCCCTATCCTATGAAGTTCACATCATATGACCAATCATCATCCACAACAAAACAATCTCTCAATTCCAATTGAAACAGTCAAATTCGTAAACAAAGATCAATCATTTAAATAAGCAGGGAAAGAGGTCCAATTACCATGATGGCCTTGACTGGCGGCAATGTGCAAGGGATCGAAACCCGACCTATTCTTCGTCCTAATCCCTTCTTTCGTTGTGTAAGGCAACAACTCCTTCACTACATCAATGTATCCCCTCTCTGCCGCTGTGAAGAGTGCAGTCTCCCCCAATTCATTGACTTCATTCACTACGACCTCCCTGATCTCCGCCACCTCAGCATCAAACTCGGCCCCACTCAATGTCTTAAGCATTTGCTCATCAATTTCCCCCAATATCTGCCTCACTGAACCCACATCACCCTTCTGAGCAGCTAAATGGAGCTCTGTGTCGTTGTGCCGCCCTGTCACCTGCTTTACGTACTTCTTCTTTCCTGATGGGTCGATTCTTTTGCCAGAATTTGAAACTAATAAGGCTTTGCCGGAGTTTGAAACCACCAACGCCTTTCCGGAATTTGATCCGGTTAATGATTTGCTGGAACTGGATACTACCATTGCCGGTGCCCGAGGAGACGGTGAAGGTGAAGGGGGCTCGAGGTTTAAGCCCACTTCGGGATACCTCTCACCTGTTTAATAGAATTATCATCATCGTAATTTCAAAACATAACAGATAAATGATAATACTTCTCTTCTATTTTTATATGAATTCAAAATAACGATAAATAGATCAACACATCTTCAACTCCAAATCCGATTCTTCGGTTTTGGTGCATCAAGGATTCAATCCTCAAAACAGAAACACTTCCCATCTATTTGCATACATCTTCCAGCCATTGAAATTCTATGATCTCATCCAAATGCAACTGATTTTTTTTAAAAAAAAATTGCTAACCATTGCAAATTTTTTCTTCCAATGGTTAATTAGGGGTGCGTACCTTCTACATTGCTGGAAGCCATTGCAAGAATAACGTCTTCTCTTTGTTCTGCTTCTCTCTTTCCTGCTAATCAAGCATTATTCTTTTATTCTTTACCAGATCGTCTGGTATGTGCATAATTGGACGCTGAGAGCGGCGGGGAAAAGGGCGGAGAAGGTGGTGGAGAGGGAGGGAAAGGCGGTGGTGGTGGTGGAAAGTGAATTTAAAAGCGGAAGATGGGAACACCATGTTGACGACGACAGGACAGGCTCACCATGTCATCGTCTGACTAATTTTTAACGACTTTTTTAATATGGAAGTCAACCAAAATAATTCATGTGGAATAAAACTATTAGAAAAACTATTTATTCGAGCAATTTTCGCACATTTAATACCATGTGTTAAACTTTTTATATGTGTAAAATAAATAAAAACATTTGGGCTATGTTTGGGTACGTTTCCGGAAAAAATGGCTTAGAATTTCTTTTTTTAATTTTATTATTATAAACCCCAAAGTACCCTTTTCTTATTTGGTTAATATAATAAACAATTTTTTTATTTTTCTATCCCACTACATATATACATATATAAACGATATATTTTATTATTATTATATTATGTTAAAAAATCATTAAACTTAAACTTCACCCCCAAATACTAACACAAAGGCATTGATTTGATATCTACAATATAAAATGTTTCCTTCAAAACATAACTAAACATATTAAAATTCATTTTTTAACTATTCCCAAAAAATATAACTAAATGTCAATTACATTCTCCAACTTTTATTTTACATTCTCCTACAATTTTTTCAATATTCATTCTCCCAAAACATACAATAAATACATAATAAAATAATTGAAGAGAAAATAAAAGCAAAACTAATCTTGTTATTGACTTTTTAGGTGGGGTTGATTTTATCAATTTAATTGAAAACATATCAATAATATCTTAATACTTTATATATAGTATAGATGCTCAAAATTTTTAAATGTTGTGAATTTTATTATAGTAATTATCGTCACAACATGTTATTCCTACATGCATAAATTTAAAGTATCATACTATTGATGTTAATTGTCTTAATCAATAATAAAGCACTTAATTTTTTATATAATATAGAAAAATAATAATAAAATTTTAACAATAATTAAATTGAACAACATACAATATTAATTGTCAATTAATATAAATTTTTAAATGGCAAAAAATTTCTATGTCAAAATTTTAAAGATATTTTTTCATTATGTTTTCATCATAATATTTGTATTTTGTAATTTTAAATCAAGTGGTAAATATATTTTTAAAATTAAATTAAAATTAAAAATATAAATGGTAATTCAAAATTTAACATAACGTGATATAATCATGTACTAGACCTTTTTTATGTAGTACTAGTCGTCGTTGTATGCTATGTTTGTGTACATATTAGTTTATTATATTATTAATACTAAATTATTTAATAAATAAAATACTTAATGTTTTACAATGTATATTGTAATAACATAATTTTAACAATAATCATATTAATAACATATAATTGTAATTATTTATTAATATAAATTCATATTTAGCAAATTATTTCTACATAAAAAATTTAAAATTATTAAATATATCTACCTACATATTCTATAAATTTTGTTATTATATTTTCACTATATTGTTTATGCTTGTAATGTTAAATTAAGTAATAAATTTACTTTTAAAATTAAATTAAAAATTAAAAGAATAATTGGTGAAATAAATTTTAATATAAAATAACGTAACTATCATTTTGACCGTGTAAAGATTTATTTTTTTTACAGTATAAATAAATATCAATCAAATTTTTGCGAGTAAGGTACATTTGTAGAAAGAGAAAGAAAGAAAATAACATGAAAGGAAAAAAAAAAGAAAAGAAATTAAAGAAAAAGGGAAACTTGTAACCGTTAAAATAGTTTGTATCAAAGAGATTTTAAACTGTCGGTCGGTTTTTTGTTTCATTTTTCAACTGAATATCATTTAATGAAATAACAACAGAGTCTCAAATCTCCACCACAAAGTTTTTTCACAACGATTAATTAGGATGGGAAAATATTGCAATGGCCGTTTCTGGAAGTACACCTCATCATCCCCCCTATATATAGATGATAAGAACCATATTATCCTGAGAATTCAACACCCTCATTTGGGGATTCCAACATGGGGTTGAGCTTGCCGTACGGCCACGTGGATTCCGCCTTGCGGAATCTGGCTGGGCAAGCCGAGGGCTTCGGCCGTTTCGCCGTCGGCGGCCTACACGGCGCCGTTTATTGTGTCACCACCCTTGCTGGTAAGATAACATCATGGAGATTGTTGCTTTATTTGAATACTTCTTTTTATTTTGCTTGTGTGGAATTAGTTGGCTTTTATGGTTGTAGTTTTTGGTGGGAGGGAAAGAGTTCATGTGGTTTTTGGTTGGGACAAAATTTTGTGGGCTATTGTAATGCAGGGAATATTGATCAAGAAAGTCATTGCTAAAATGCAAAAGATTTGAGTTTTGCAACGTCCATGTGGCTGCTATGATGCTTCTAGGATTTTTCAGTTATTACAAGAATGCTATTTGATTCAGTAGTTTGCCTGAGCATTATATTTGGAATCTAGAAATGCTGATCTTTGATTTGCTTGCTCCTGAAAATATTTTATGCTTCAGACGTCATAGAAAATTGAGAATTCTAATTTGTTTCAATTCTTTAATGTTTATTTTTGAGTTCACGCGGAAAGCAACTTTTTAAGCTAGCAGAGATGTCACAAGATATAAGTTGATGTGAGTATAGGAGTTTCATTTTTGATTTGGAGTTATATGTTTTTGGGTAGGAATCAAGGATCCAATCCTGAAATCCACAAGAGGGTGGTCGTTGGGTTCTCCTGCGAAAATCCTATTGTATTTGTGGGAGGGTTAAGTGCAAATAGAATATTTGAATAATAAATATTTCTACCTCACAGTGTCAAATTTGCAGCTATTTATAATAATGGAAAATGGGTTGATTGGGCTCATCAAATTACTTTACTTCCTTGGCCTAGTCCAACCAAATCTATGATCCCATTAGGAAAGTGAGTTGAGTTTCAGCTCATAGTTCGTTTATCTTATTCCACTTCACATGCTTAGAAAAAAAAGATTTCCCATACATAACAGAAATATAAGTGGCCAAAGAAGTCGGTTGGAAGAAGAATGTAGTTTGATGGGATGAGATGGCATCAATATTCCGGGAAAAAATGAAACATCAATTCACGAAAGGGTTTGGAAAAAGATTAATAAATCATTGAAAATTTCATTGTAGAGATTAACCATAAAATCACTTACTTTTCTGTTACATGCATATCAAAGGTTATTACTTGCACTTTCTGTTGCCGCCTCTAGCTAGTGCATTATTTCTCTGCAATTGTTACTTATCACTGTTTGCAGTCGTAGTGAATTGTATGCTTTCTTCACGTTTCTGTCTTGTTCATTTGATTTCTACTTTGGACAATCAATTTTTCTTCCACCTGAGAAAATGCAATTGTCATAAGTATGTTTTCTTGACTTGAAGTTAATCTAGTTCATCAATTTCATATGGTCTCAAATCATAACCAAATTTGCAATTCTAGATGATGGGCCAGGTTCACTACGTGCTGGATGCCGTAAGAAGGAACCTCTATGGATCATATTTGAAGTTTCAGGCACCATTGAACTCAAATCTACTTTGAGTATATCATCTCATAAGACCATTGATGGGCGCGGCCAAAGAATTAAACTCACCGGGAAAGGTTTGAGGTTGAAGGAGTGTGAACATGTGATTATATGCAATCTAGTGATTGAAGGGGGTAAGGGACATGATATTGATGCAATTCAAATAAAGCCAAATTCAAAGCACATTTGGATAGATAGATGTAGCCTCAGTGATTGCAGTGATGGACTCATAGATATCACTCACGAGAGCACAGATATTACAATTTCTCGGTTAGTTACATGTATATATAAATGACTTCCATGTGTTGATTTGATTATCACTTATATTTTGACGTCTTGACCTTTTTATCGTTTCATTTAGGTGTCACTTTTCAAATCACAACAAAGCCGTCCTCATTGGTGGCGACGCTTGTGACACAGCAGACAGATGCATGCGCGTTACCATTCACCATTGTTTCTTTGACGGGACTCGTCAGAGACATCCGCGTGTTAGATTTGGGAAAGTACATTTGTACAATAATTTCACTAGAAATTGGGAAATCTATGCTGTTTGTGCCAGCGTCGAGTCTCAGGTGATGTGTATGGCTTTCATATCTTTCTTCTTCTGTATATTGTCTGTTTAATTGCTAACATAATGTCTTTCTTGGTTCCTCCACAGGTATACTCGCAGTGCAACATATATGAAGCTGGACATAAGAAAGTAGCCTTTAAATACTACACCGAAAAGGTATGTAATACATACTAGTTTATAGTTGGGCAATATGATTATCTTCTGCTAAACTCCTTTTGGCATATGCTCTGTAGGCAGCGGACGCGGATAAGGAATGCACCGGCTCTATTAAATCTGAGGGTGATTTATTTGTTGGCGAAACTAAACCGGGCCTAATGCCCCTCCCAGGTGAGTCTTGCGTGTTTCATCCCAGCGACTACTACAAAAACTGGACGGTAGAAGCCCCAATTGATGATTTGAAACATTTTCTTCAACACTGCACCGGCTGGCAGTCCATCCAGCGGCCTGCTGATATACCGACTTCTTAGTTTTTATTATTGTACATGCGCGTATATACCACTTAAATACGTATAAAGATATACACACATATATTTGTGTGTGTGTGTGTGTACGCGTGTGCTTTTGGTGTGGTATGATCAAGTCATCCATGAACTGCTTCTTTTGAACAGATTGTAACATATATATATATATAAAATGTGCAGTTTTGGAAAATAATATATATCGAGCAGCTTATAATTAATTGAAGTTGGGAGGCATTCATTGTTTAAATGTGAACATTTGCTTGGGATTTTCCTTGTTTTGACTTTGCTTATTGACTTCTGAAGTAAAACGAGTTGCAGGAGTAACTAAGTATGATTTCCACTTGCTATAGTTAGATGACTGACTGGCCTTTCTGGAAAAAGACTTGTCCAAAAAATGAATTAAATGAGCAAATTGTCTTTGTCTGGAGAATGACTTTGTTCATATCACTGGTTGTTTATTCCCACCCGGAATAACTGGGGTTGGGATGTATTGTATGTCAAAGATGTTGAAATATTTGCAAACTTTAATAAGGATACGACAAAAATATGCATAAAGGGTAATTTGGCAAATTTATTATAAAAAATGCGCTCTTTAATAAAATGGATCTTCATAAATAAGAACGACATCCATGATGTAAGTATGGGTTTTATTAGTTCAGAACCCTTCTCCAGCCTACAGATACTTCTAAAATTGGCTAACGAGTAATATTTAATTACTTTATCACTCGAGCTAAATCCAAAAAGCGAGCGTATTCCCAAATTAGGAATACATACTTCTTATTATTCTGTAAAGAAATTTTTAAAAAATTTCTCGTGGAAAAAAGCTGATCGTAAATACATAGTTTAAAGTTTATATATACCACCAAAATTTACTAAAAAAGACAGTTAATCACTTTTTCATTCATGTTATATTTCGAAAGCAAGTGTCTTCCCGAATTAATTAAGATGTCAAACTCTTCATTATTTAGCAAAAAGTACTGAACAAATCCATAAAGTGCAGTTGATTCCGAAACAATTAATACTGTGGTTTCACGACTTCAATTCTAAGTAATGTGGTGTCGAATTCTTGTTAGGAAATGGTAGTTCATGAAATTATATTTTCGAAATTGAACCCTGATTTTGAGTGAGAGGATGTATGTCAAATTCTAGAAGTGTCTGTTTGTTAGAAATGAAATGGAGAACCGCGCCGCATTTTCTTACCAAAAGGTTGGAAAAAATTTGGCTTACATAGGATGGATGTTTCACACTAAACTGTCGTTAGAATATAATGCAATATAAATGTCAATTTTTTGGATAGTAAATATATGTGAACAGAGAAACAATTTTATTATGCTCAATTCCCACTTCAATTATTAAAAGAAAAATGTATTGCATGGATTTCCCTCTGAGTTAAGAAAATTGATTTTTTATGCTTAATTCCTATTCTATTTTGGTGACGGGAAAATTATGGCGGAAAAATTCTCGTCAATTTTTGATGAAGGGAAATTGTCGCAAACTCAAAGTTTCCGAATCAACAAAGTGGAAAATTCCTTTTTTGAGGAGGCGACAAACAAGACTTATTTACTGTAGATGTAAGCAACCGTTGTTTGACTTTTGAGTTTTGACAGTTGCCGACCTTCGCGAAGTAAATAATTTATGCAATCCCATCGCCGCTCTTTTCAACACCTCTCTGAGGAAGGGATTTCTTGCCAGTTAAATGCTTTTATATTTAATTGGAAAAAAAAATATGAGAAGCTTCTTTAATTGGAAAAGAAAAAGAAAAACGCCTTGGCCATAGAAATTATGGGTTTGTTTCCTTTTATTTTCTTAAAATATTTTTTAACTGAAAACATACGTCCAGATAAATATTCACATTTCTCAATAATATATCGTAGAATATGTAATATTCCTATGGATTGTCTATTAATTAAGATACACACGTATACCAATCATTGTAAATGTACATGTAAATGAGCAATTACTATAAAAAGTTTAATTTCACCGCATTTGTCCGATAACAAATTAATTGATGTGATATTTTACAAAATAAGATAATCTCACGTTAAAATACTTTTTAAACAAACTATTTCTCATTAAAATATTTATCAAAAAATTCCAAAAACATAAACAAATGCAGTTGAATTATCTCCTTTAGAATATTCTTGAAGAACTTGCAAAACATAAATAAACATCACATTCCTCCAACTCACTACCTAAAACATTTTTGACCAAACATCCAAAACACTATGAAACAAACTACATGCATTTGACTAATTAAATGCTGACTTTTTTTCTCAGAAAAGCCAAAAATCATAACTAACTCTTTAACTTTATATCGAACCTATAAACACATCAAAATAAATGATATTGAAAGGTCCTTAGATTTTTTGGTGATATATGAGAAGAGGGTACAAAATAAACTTTTTTTTCTCTTTTTTTATTTAAAATTTATGTAAAAAAAATTCAATTAAAACTAATAGAAAGAAACCTAATTAAATATCTATATTAATGATTAAACTATTAGAACATAGTCAAATATATATTGTGATGTTTCCTAGCAATGACTACTTAAAATATTTGAACTAAAGTAACCCATATTGTTATATTGTGAAAAAAATATATATATATTTTTACATTAATCCAAAAGTTCCGTTTCAAAAATAATGAACGATAATCAAAATTAACTTTCAATATTAAGAAATGCACATTCATTAACATATACTTATATTATCATCATATATAGTAATAAACCCCAAATATTTTGAGGGAAAAAATAATCAGAAACATATCATCTCTTTTCCGGACTAGAATGTGAGTATAGTGAAAGGGAAGGGGACGTCTGAAATGACGAAGAAGCCCCTGCTTCAAAATTCCTAATAAATAGATCCCTCAAATGATGCCCCACATCTTCCGGGGCAAATCTGACCACAGGCGCCGAATTTCTCCCCCTTCTCATCGTCATCTCGTGTGCATTGTAAAATTGGCGGTATAACGGAACTATCTTTCTCGCGATAGAAACCTTTATATCATTTCGGAGCTTGCTATCTGGTACGACGCAGAGAGACTGATTACTGTACGCCTGGTTAAATAACGTGTTAAAATTCTGGAAAATTTCCTTGACTTTTTCTGGAGTCCCCACAGCCGTTGGATCTGTGGGAATGGAGTCGATGACGTAGCTCCATCCTAGCCGTTCGTAGTTTGATGCGAACTGTTTGACCTTGGATTCGTGCTTCGTCAGCCACTCGTCGCCGAGGAGATATTTCAGATTTGAGGCCCGAGCCTTTGCGACGACGTAGTGAAGATTGTTGGCGAGGAAAAGGTAAGCTAGCGAGACATCTTTGTAGTATTTTGCTTTTGTGTCGAGTTTGCAGAGGAGGACTAGTACGAGCCATGCCATTTTGAGAGAAATCGCCGGCGCTGGATATTCATCGGAATCTGAGAATCCGAAGTAAGAGTCCGGCAATGAATGCTTCGCAGGTGGTGGCGAATCAGCCAAGATGTCTGACAAAATGTTGCTGTAATCGGCGAGAATTGACAGATAATTCATCACGTCGATCGTCAGATGGTGAATCCCGCCTCCGGAGATTGGCGATTTCGAGGAATCCTTCAAAACGACAGATTCGAAGTCATTTAATGCGGTGCGTACAAATTCCCCGAGCTTGATGAGTGACGTCAGCGCCTGCGACTTGATGTAGAGAGTTGACTGGAACGAGAAAATGGAGTCAATCTCCGGCCAGTGATCGGAGATCCCGGTGTACATGTCCAGTATCCGAAAAACTTTGTCCGGCGACTTTTTACTATGTTTCGCCACATTTTCCGGAAATCCGAACAAAATCGTGGCTCCTTCTTTCATTATTTCTGTAAAGCACGACTCTCTGATGTAATCGGAACTCGCAAAGACGTGATCGCAGAGAATTCTCTCTCCATTGAAGAGAGTCTTCACTGCAGTTCTCACAGCACTAAGCCAATTCTGAATCCTTAGCTCCAGAGCTTGCCAATCCATTTTATGAATCTGAGAAGAAGTAAATTTCTCCACTCCAAGCCTGTAAATGCCTTCATCAACAATAGATTTCCGAATGGTTTTGTATATTTTCAGGCATTCTTTGGCGTAACCGGACGAAATCATGCATTCGGCAATCAGTCTCAAATCCGCCATAACTAGTGTTGAAGCATCTTCAACTTCAGAAATCGTCTCGTCCGCCACTCTGATGTCGTCATCTTCATCCTCATAGTCTGACGTACTGGAACCAGTGGAGGTGCGCGAAGACCGAGTGGAGACCGATTCTGGGTCGAGATGAGCCCGATTCATTGACAGAATCTGGTAAAACTCCTTCTGGAGTCTTTTCATAGCGATTTGCATCAAATTTTGTGCACGGGCTAATTTATCAGAGCTGGAATTATCGGAGAGTAGAAAGTGCATGGCCTTCTGCAAATTGTTGATTGTTTTAATGAAGTCCCTGGCCTCTGCCCGGTTCTGATAGAAGAGAGAAGTGACTCGAGCAAAGGCTGTGGTTTCAGGGTTCCATTTCATGATCATGGCCTCGGCCAAATCGAGGGTCCGGCCCATCACCGACTCCGAGAAGCTGGGGTGAGACGGCGAAAAACCAAACCGTGAACGAGAAGGGATAGAGGAGGAAGAAGAGGAAACCTTGGGCCCGGAAAAGCACAAATTTCTCATTCCTTTTCTAGGCATTTTTTATTTTTTTGGTTTGGTAAAGTATTGAGGTTGGATTTTGATGAGCGAGAGGTGAAAATAGGTTTACAACTGGGTTTCTGATTTTGGTTTGGAGGGGGGTGTGGATCAAAAATGGAAGTGAGGGGGGTATATATATAAGGAGAAATGGAGTGAGGTACATGGAGCCGGGGATTGAAATTTGTTGGGACATTTGGAGTATGTTTGATTTATTTTATTTTATTTTTAAGTTTTAAAGGAAAAAAAGGGTCACATTGGTATTAATGTCGCAAATATGCGTGCAGGTGCTAAAGACTAACACGACATAGATAACGAACTTCGACGCATCTCCGTTGGAAAGTTATACGGGTTTCTTGGACGTAAAGCGTTACGAAGATGGCGGCGGTACAATCCGTTGACGCCTGACGGACGTCACGGACCGTTTGCTCCCATGCACATATATGCATACAAAAACAAGGTTTCTTATGCCCTATGGTAACTCTAGGAATGCAAAGAACAATTTTGTGTTTGTGTGTGTGTGTAATTTTGGGGCAAACAAATTTCTTGATCACTAATTCGTTTCGTTAATTTTCTTCTATAATAGTTACATAACGAAGTGCATTGACATTTTTGAAGTTTGAAGACAGTTGAAGGACATTAACATATTATTATTTTACCTTGTAACCAATAGTTTCAACTCTTCACAATGTTCAAACCTCAAATTTGCCTACTTATATGTATTGATATGAATTTTGTATTGCCATTTTTGCTCCGTATTACTAAAGGTGCCCGATTGACCATGGCATTATAGAGAAATGAAATTAGAAGTATATGTTCAATGGGTGTGGCTTTGTTTGTTGTTTTGGAAAAATATAATCAAATATATCTTTATTTTCTCTCCAAAATGCATATTCTTCAATATATACATCCATAATTATATATATTTTATTATTGTTACAATATTATAAAATTCACTCTATTTTATTTTCACCTTAAAAACCCGACAAAAAAATATTGGTTTGACTACGACAGTAAAAAAATATTTTATCTAAAATATAAACAAACATACAAAAAAATAACTTTCATATTTTTCAATAATTCATTCTCCCAATACACACATAATAAACATATCCAAACACTACATGTATTTTTTTTTAATTTGATCTACCATAGTAATTTAAATTGAATATTTTACTATTCAAATCTAAACTTGACAATATTGTATTCACTGATTGAGAAACTGGATCGGATTGGCTGGTTTGACTGGGAACTGGTCATGATTCCAATCCGATTTGATATATAAAACTAGTTAATTAAAAAATTAGTGTCAATCCGTGTGAACCGGTTTTACTTTAAACCGATTTTTTTTCTTTTTTTTGAAAATAAAAACTAAAAATTTAAAATTAAAACTAATGTTGATTTTTATTTACATTTGAAATTTTTATGTTATTTGAGTTGGTGTTTATTGTTTTGTAAGTTGTAATAAATTATATAAGGATTTTTTTTTAGCAAATCTTATTTTATGATTTGACATTTTAAATTGATGTATGAATATTACTATGATGTAGAGTTTGGAGAAAGTTTGACAATACTT